>CM047881.1:14310147-14613615 GCA_026212405.1 Petrea volubilis | reverse complement strand
TAGCCGTGGCTAGACCGTGGCTAAGGGCCACGGCTTAGCCACGGTCTGGCCGTGGCCAAATTAGCCACGGCTAGGCCGTGGCTAACCATTGGCGGCAAAACTGGCGCCAAATTTAGCCACGACATTTAGCCACGGCTTGGCCGTGGCTAAATCAGCCACGGGTAATCCGTGGCCAATCCGTGGCTAAAGCTCAAAAAAAATTTTCACCGAAAACCGTTGCTAATCCGTGGCGAATCTGTGGCTATTTGCTCTTTTTCTAGTAGTGGGCTCTAAAATTTTAAATGATATATCTTTATAATTTAAATTTATTATATTAGTCAAAAATATTAATCATTGAAATAGATTTGAGAATATATAGTCTTTATATAATTACCTCAATTCAATGAAAACTTTCAAAAAACAATGTCTTTTTCCATATGTGATTTGATATGAAATTCAAATATTTTGGAATGGCGTGACATTTATCTTAGTGAATTAACTAACAATAATTAAAATAGTTTTTATTCCAAAGTTGTTAAGACTTCATTTAAAAATTGTGCAAATTTTGGGGGGAATTTTGATAAATTATGTAAGTTTTCTCTTTTGTTTTTTTTTTTAATTTGTTACAATTGAAATGTCATGTTAAGTAATGGGTGGTTGTATTGTTGAATGCAATTTCTGGTAGTGAGTAGTTCACTATCCATATGCATGATTCTGGCAAATTTTATTATTTGGGTAGTAGGGTATACCTTGGTGGGAGTATTCCACACTTTGATTAATAGGGATGAAATATCTATGATTGAATTAAGTTGAATGGTGAAAGCGGCTAGTCGTAGGGTTTGAGTGAAGGAGTGAATGATGATGAGAGAAATGTAGGTGAAAATGTTGAGGGAGTAGGGGCAGATATTTTGAACGAAATAGAAGATAATAAAGATGACAATGTGGGCTCTAGAAGAAAAAGAAGATGACAAATCCTTCTCTGAAGTTCTCTTCACAATAGGCAACCCACAGTTGCAAAATCGATCCGTCATAGCTACTCTCTTCAAACCCTACATGGCAGGAAGGTGTTAACACTTAGGAGATTTATCTCCTTTATAATCCCAACAAATGAATCGTTAGAATATGAGGAAATAGGGTAAATACCAAATATGCCCCAAACTTAATACATGGTAAACCCGATTTTGCCCTCACACAAGTCTCATGTGGGTCACATGACTACATTAGAATGAAATATTTCACAAGATTCTATCATAAATAAATTATTCCCATTAGCGCAAATTTTAGTAAGGTTGAATACCACGTTTGTGCATCTTCAAAGATTGGGAGTCAAAGCGCGATCACCCCAAATATTGGGGTGCTTAACGTAATTAACTAAACTAATATATAAAGATTTTAATATTTGTTTAGTCAATAATTTTTAAAAAATAAAATAAAATTACCTCAACTACTATTTCTATACCTTCAAACTTTTTCACGAAAATATATTTTATCATTTATGTATATTAACATTGAAAAGAACACTTTTCCTTGAAATTTTAATTAATTAAAATCATCATTGATAAAACTAATTAGATACTTATGTTGGAAATTTTAATTTAGATAATTAATCATTATGTGATTAATTGAAATTAAATTTACTAAATTTATGAAATGAATGGGTATGACTCATTAAAAGGGTATGTCCAAGTTTAACATGTTATATGAATGGACACCCATTGGTTATAAATATGATTTCAAAACCAAATGGAATTCAAATAGCAACATTGAAAGATATAAAACATAACAATAGATTTACTCAGAAGGAAGGCATTGATTTTAAAGAGAATTGCTTGCCGATTTAGACGAAAGACTTTGTAAAATTGTTATGGTTCTTGTAGCTCATTATGATCCAGAGATGCATCAAATTGATATAAAGACAATGTTTCTCAATGAAGACATTGAAGAAACAATATATATGGCGCAGTCGAACAACTTTGAGTCCAAAGACTCAAAGCACGTATATGTACACTGAAGAAGTTCATATATGATTCAAGTAGGTGTTCCATCCATGGAATCGAAAATCTGATTTTCTGTTTAAGGAAACCACGCTCAATCAATGCATATATCTCAAGGTTGGTGGGAGAAAATTTACCCTCTTGGTGTTATGTCTAGATGATAAGCTCTGGCAAACAACAATATAGGTCTATTGTATGAAGGTATACTCAGATGCAAAATGCCCATATTGATACGATGCTTAGTCATTTTAGCATACAAAATTATACACCAAGGAACATCTCTATGGCAAACGGTGATGAAGTTTATTTTTCTCAAATCCATATATGCACAATAATGTATGCATTATGACTTAGCATGCATAGAAGAGATATTAGAAAAATATTTTAATAACTCAAAAGTGGATCATTAAAATGATGGATTATGAGGTATATGTAAAGAAGTAATAAATATGCACTCACTTATCGAAAATAATATCGATTAAAGATTGTGTAGTATTCCGATTCAGTCTTTTGTTGGATAGCCGGATAACAAGAGATCCACATTACGTTATGAGTTCACGATAGTTGGAGGAGCTATTTTAGAGAAGTGCTAAGACATTGATAGCTTTCTCAACTATGAAGGTTGAATACATGATCTGCTATGAGGCATCCGATTAATGAATATAGCTTGAAATTTTGTCACTAGATTGCAAGTGATCAATGGTATTGACACCATAAAGGATCATTTGTGATAATAATTAATAAGGCCTCTAAGCTAATAATAACTAAATTTTGGGGAAATCTAATATATAAACATTAAGTCTAGGTGTGAATAAATGAGTTCAGAGTATTCAAGTGTCAATAGAGCATCTTAGTGCAAACTCAATGGTTTAAACTTACTAAGGGATCGCCACTTAAAGTATTTTGATCATGTAGCTTATGTGGGTTTAATAAGTATTTATGGTATGCAATGTTAGTGGAGTTTACTACTTGATTTCATGCCCTTTTTACGTGTTTTATGATCATAAGTACTTGATTACATGTTTCATAATTGATTGAATGCTCCACAATAAGGATATTGGCTTTCTTTTGCGGTTTTGCATAAAGTGTTGGAAGGTGTTAAATGACTCTTTGAGTCATAAGGTAGGACCAATTGGAAATAGACATGATTGAGATAATGTTACATGTAATTTCCATGCTACAATCCAAACTTGATCTATGTCATTAATTTTGCTGGTATTGTGACCATTGTTCGGTTTAGTTATGAGTTATGTGACGAAAATCGCTTTGGTCCTATATTAGCACAATTGATGGACCAGATTGTTTTGGGATATCACTACAACAAATCATACTTTTGGTAACAAATAATTTGGTTACCAAAAGCTCAAAATTCATTACCTAAGGTAATTTGTAACAAAATATTCGTTACAAATGTTTTGTTAGCTAAACCTCGTTGCCAATTGTATTAGGTAACGAAAATTGTGACTTCGTTACCATTTCTTTGGTAAAGAAGTAGTTTTTTTGCCGTTGATCGTTTATAGTATTGAAATAATTGATTACCAATAGTTACATAATGGTTATAGAAATTAGCATATTTTTAATTTTATATTTTTTAAATTTAATATCTCTATTTTATTTTGCTACTACAATGAGTGTGCTCGATACGCTAATTATTATTATTACCAAATTTATTTAGTAAAACTATATTTTGATGTTGAGATGGCATAAAGTTTGCACGAGCTATAGTTTCAACTATGTACAATTTTCGAAAACATATGTGGACCAAGTGGGAAATTATTGGGTTTTTTTCTCAATTTATGTGGTCTCACATATTAATTCATTGTACATAATCAGCTATCTCATTAATCATGTTTGATTGGCCCATAATTAAAGTGTTTGACATAAGGTATATTAGGGTGTGGTCCCTAAGTTAGAATCATTACGACATTTTTTTCTTTCTACCCCATCTCAAATAGAATAAAAAAGTGATGGCATACTTCTTAGTTTAGAAAATCACTAACTCTAGGCTCCGCTTTTCTTCTATATCTCTAATGGATAAAGGTTAGTGATTTCTATTAAAACATTATTTGATTATAGTTTGGGCCCAAAAATGAATTCTTGTATAAATTCTAAGTGGTTGATTTTGGTCCTTTTCGCCATACCGAAATAAAATTAACAAGGCCCAGGTCACTTCGACACAAATGGACCAAGCCCATATTAGAATCTAGGGCCGAAATGAATTCTACGGTCCAGTTTGTGAAAAATAGGAAATAGAAAAATAAGAATTATCAGATCCCTTATTTTTAGGGATTATTAGATGAAAATAACAGATTAGATAAGGATAATACATAAGTTATATCTAAACATGCCTAAAATAAAAGTCATGTCCTGCTGAAAATTTAAAATCCAGATAAGATTGAATAACTGCCATGTCCTAGAAATAAGAGCTGCCATCTATTTCGAATGGCCAAGCTTAAATAAGATAACCAACTCTAAAAATAAAGGGATGCAGTTGCAGTTGCAGTTGAAGGCTATAAAATGGAGCTGGATTCGCCATTTGAGAGGACACAATCCAACGATCAAACAATAATAATAATTCTCTCAATTATGAAATGAACACTTCTCTGATTTTTCTTAGTCTAAATGAACAAAGATTAGATTTAGTTCAGTAGGTAGAAAAATCGTTGCCTGAATGTTTGTAGACATATCTTATTCGGCTCGAAGTGAGGATATCAATGTATTCATTTGGTAACATCACAAGGTCGTAGCCATCACTCACTCGGATTGGGCTCGGTTCGAGGTGAGATATCAATGTGACGAGGTGGTACCCTACATCCATATCGAGCGCATGCATGAAGAGGTGTGCAGATGGAGTCAATCAATGCTCGTCGGAGTGAATAACCTCTAAGTACATCCACAAGTAGATATGGCCAAAGTCATCAATGTGGCTAATTTGTAGCTAGAGTTCTTAGGGACTGTTCAATGCATCTTTATCATAGATATGGCTCGAGTCATCAATGCATGTGTTTGTAGTCAAGTCTTGTAAAGTCCAAGTGGCGAGTAGCCACCATCTCCGAATACATTTTCTTATTGACTTAAGCTTTTCGACCATTTTCGATCTTTATAGTACTAAATTGTTAAGTCCTACATTAAGTTATAGGCGAGTAGAGCCTTAGGGGCAGTGCTTGCCTACTCCAACTCAATCATCTTTCAGATAGAAGTCATAGGCGCATCACTTTTTCACTTTAAATCAACAAAACTTCAACTTGTGTGCTCTTGTATACTAGCACGCCTGCACTGGATCGTAAAAGCCCACTTTGAACTCCCTGCTTTCCCATCGAACTCACTGATTTCGAACCTTGAGCGACCACGTCGGCGTGAGCGCTGAAAATTTATGCAAATAATTATTTACTAGTAATCCTTTGCATAATCGATTCATGGTAATCATGTTTTATATTTTGTATCATAAATTATTATATTTGAATCTATATTTATTAAAGTTTTCAACAGGTTTCTAGATATATGTTTTTTTTCCCTTTTCTTTAATTGGCTTCTAGATGTTAGTTGAAGCAACGATATTTTAGAATTTAATTTTGTCCTGTTAATTTCATTTGTCAATGTAAATATATAATCCACCTATCATGAGCACCCAAAATACATCAGCTTATTATGTTCATACTACATACATAATAATTTGAAGCACTATGTTGTGAATAAAAAGTAATATGTCTTTCCTCCAATCATATATTTTTTAATATTTCTATACTATTATATATTTGAGAAAGGTGTTTGACTCAAATTCATCCAATTTTGACTAAATTCTAATTTTCTAGAATTTGTTTTTTTTTAAAAACAAAAAATATATGTTCAAAATACAAGATTCTCAAAAAGAACACAATCAAAAAAATAAATAAATAAAACTTACTGATTACAAGACAACCTACTAATTACAAGACAATAAAAAAAATTATATTTTCAATGAAATTATTTTGACATTTAATTTAATTCAAGATTTCCAAAAGGTGCATAATAAAAAAAAGTTGCCGATGACAAGACAATCGAAAAAAAAATGAAATTACTTTCACATTTAATTTAATTTAAGATTCCCAAAAGGCATACAACAAAAAAGTTGCTGATGACAAGGCAATAAAAAAAATGATGATTTTTTTTCATAAACTTTTCGAAAATGCACACAATCAAATAAAAACCTAATGAATTTTTTTTTAACCTTTTCACTTGAATATCAATAGGCACATCTTCAAAGATAATTAAAAAGAACCTGAGTAGGTTCAAGCTATTTTTACGTTTTCAATTTTTGCAGTTGTGCATGTTGGTACCTTTTGAGGTAAGTTTCCAAACCATTTTTGCGTTTCTTATTTTTTTTCCTTTTTACATTTTCTATTTTTTTCGATTTTCTATTTTTTGCCGTTGTGTCTGTTGGTCCCTTTTGAGGTAAGTTTCCAAACCATTGTTATGTTTCCTATTTTTTTTTCCTTTTATGTTTCCTTTTTTTTCATATAATGGTTTCGTTTTTGCATTACTGTTTTTCTATATTTTTTGGTACATTCAAATCCAAGGATTTAATTTCTAAATTTCTAAACTGGAAAATGTGATCATTGTTGAAAGCAGGACATGGTCCTCTTTGTATGCACATTAGAACCCCGTTTGTATAAAACCCCAAATTACCTCACTATAGGAACAACATCCATTTTACTTGAATTATAACCCCAAATTTGTATATATATTGTTTGTTGGTAGGAAAGTTTTAATGATAAACTCCATATATTCAATGTAGGTCCTTTTTTATTTATTCTTTATAATATTTTGTATTGATTTTGATCTATATCTGATGAATGTGCTATAGTTACTTATTCTGTGATCTGTTTATTTGATATACTAAATTGCAAATGCCTATGTATTTTATGATTATGTCATGCCTGTAATAATACTAGCACTTGATTATTTCATTTCTTTTTTATTTTATGGTTGGTGAAAAGATTCCAAATTAAATATTTAATTAAGAAAATAATTTCATATACGAGATGAATGCATATTATCCAAGCTTTTTTCACCCTTGAAGACCACTTCTCTTAATATGAAAATTGACAAGAATGGGTAAAAACTATATATTATACAATTAAGTAATTGTACTTCTTATCTCATTCAAATTCATATTAATGTGTACGAATAGATTATTTAACCATTACCAAGTTTAGTATTCCTTTTTAACAAATATAATAAGGATTATATTAATGAAGAAAATTAAGAAGTTGTCTCCCTCCTACTATGCCTAGAGAGAGAGAGAGAGAGAGAGAGAGAGAGAGAGAGAGAGAGAGAGAGAGAGAGAGGGAGGGGGGGGGGGGGGAGCGAGTATATGATTCTAGAATTTCTTTAATATTTTTTTATAGCAATATATCTATATAATTTTTTGCTTTAGCACCCACAAGTATCATGTCTTAACAAGTGAATAATATGTGAGTTATTGGGGAAATGCCTTAAGTTTGACCAAATAATCTTCAATTTAATTTGCAATTATTACCTAAATTTTAAATAATATGTACACGTGAATTGAGTGGTAGGAACACAATTAACAATGCATTAACTAGATTTTGATGATTGCTTCATAATCCTTACTCGATCAAATGCCAACTATTATAGTCTCAAATTCAAAGACTTGGATTTAATTTCAAATTTTCGATAGTAATCAGCTAAGTCGTGGGTGCACATGCATTGTTAGGTAGGAAATAGTGCATTATTGATTTTAATATTTTTTTTATTGAACTTATTAATTTTAATATTAATTATGTATCACATTTTTTATGAAAAACACACATAGTATTGTTGTATATAAAATTATTGTTTTGTTTTATATTGTATTGATTCAATGATCATTTGTTATTATTTTATTATAAGAAAAACTTTATTAATATGTCATGAAATTATATTATTCAAACTTAGTTCTTTTGTTTATAGGTTAAATTTAAAAATATTATTTTATTATAATGAAAAATTTATTAATATGTTATAAATATTACTAATTCCAAAATAGCTATAAATTTCTTTATGCTTTATTCTATAATATTTCTTTATGCTTAATGTATTTTATTTTTTAACTTTATATGCAGGATGGATAATAATCAAGTGAATTAAAAGCTTTCGAGATTAAAACGAAAGAGAGAATTATATGCTAAACGCCACAGAGGATTAACCAATTATTTGGTTGTTGAAACTTTGGCATGGTTCGATAGGGAGTATCAACTATTATTGGTCTCACTAATATGTTCAAGTAGATTTACTTTATCGACATCGTTGAGAATTTCAAATGCAAAGAGAATTTGGCTACGAGATTATCGGCATGAGGAGGATGTGAGTATATTTATTTTTGTATTGTCTTTCACTACTTAATATGTGAATACATCACACTTGAAAATAATAGTGCAACTAAGTGTAGGTCAATTTTTTCCGCATTGTTGCACGTATTGAGAAAATTGAAATTCACAAGATATGGTATGCAACATGCAATTATTGTCAAAATAGTTGCGAGTCTTATTATGGATAAATGATATGGGCCAATTGCAATGATGTCATTCATGTAACGATCAAGCAAGTTTTGCTCCTAATGCCAATGTATTTAATTATTTCTATAGTTTTTTTTATTATTCAGATATGTTTCTCTTTAAACGCAAGTTTCGTAAGATAAAAGATTGCAGTGGTATGATTATGTAAAACTACTAAACAAGCAGGCTGAATAAATGTTTCGGAATCAAGTTGTATATTTCAAAAGTTTACAAGAGAAGGTATCATTACACTTTTATTTCGTGTAAAATAATATAATAAGTATACTAGCATAAAGTATAACATTGTTAGGAAAATGGTGCAAGATTATTACAGGATCACATCAATTCTGTCCTAAGTCATGCATTCACATTTATCATTCTTGTACCCCCAAAATTTGCAAGGCCAAATGTCCGTTGAACAGTGAATTTCATTTTAGGTGTCGATTGGTCTGAAGAGTGTTTCCATCTTCCAAATTGATTAGTGCATCTGCGAACATAAAGTGTAAGGTTTATTGTATTCAATGATGATAAAATCATAAAATTATTTTTTCAAAAAGGAACCATTAGTTATAAATTTGTCTATTATACATATCATTTGTTTTAAACATTGGTATGTTCAATGTTTTTAATTAATTATTTAACAAATTATTTGATATTTGTTATTAGATAATTGTAGTTGTTTTTTTTTTTTTTTTTTGCGTTTACAAATTCATCTTAAGAAGATATGGTGTTTCCATCAACCGATTCATAAGATTTGTATTAGTTTTAGTCTTTGTTATGCATCAAAATTTTACACATTAGATTAATTGATATTAAACTTGCAAATTACTCAATTTTTCTAAATTTTTATTAATACAGTGAAGAGGATTTTTGTTATTTTAGTAAAACAAAGCCTCATTTTTCATTTTTATATCAAGAGTGTTTTATGCAATTTGATCAAAAGAATTACTTCTGTATTCATATAATTTATAAAATATATTATGCATAGAATTCATTGCAATATGAATTATCAATACGACATTTAATTTAAATTTTTAATTGATATCACTCATTCCGTGTATAGTACGGGTCACATATTAGTATATATATAATAAACCAAGTGTTTTTCCTTTTTTTTTTTGGTTAATATATAATATTATATATGTATATAATTAAATATAATTGTTATATATTGTGACATTAATATCAATTAAACCGATCGAATTAATAATCATTTTTGTTTTTTTGATACAATCATCTCGGGACACCCTATAGATGTCAACCGGAAAACATCCCCATACACACGCACACACTCACTCAAAGGGGAAGGGGTAGAGGACAAGAGGGTTCGAACTCAGGACATTCCTGATACCACTTTCGAACCCCCACCACTCGGCTCTGAGCCCAGTAACAATAATCATTAAAGCTACTGATTCTGTATGCTGTTCGATTATAAAAAGATTGCAATACCCTGTTCTTTTCCGACAGCAAATAGACATTTATATAAATCAGCAGAGGCGGCTTCCGTGGCGATAGGGTAGTTTAGTGTGAACTAAGGACAATGGTCAATCTAAGCCAGCAATTGACTTGACTTAAAAATAAAGTAATATTTATCTGGACTTTTTTTAAAAATGACCGAAAAAGGTGTAAATATTTTTATTCTGATCCAAAAAAAATTCTGTGGTAAAATCTAACTTAAATTGCATAAGAAGGTGGCGAGTTTTCCAGAAGTCGCCAGCCACAAATGCGGGTTAAATAAAATATTAATAAACGTAAATGATTTGGTGATTTAATTTTGGTAGAAAAATTTATAATAATAAATTATTGTATCTCGCCGTAGCAGCTGGCGAGTTCTATTTCCGGAACAAAAAAAAAAGAAAAATTCCATAAATCGCCGTTGCAGGAGGCGAGTATAAAAAAAAATATTTGAAGCTAGGCGAGTTCAATTTCCAGAAAAAAAAAATAAAAATCTTAATGCGGTAATTAAATGTTGATCTATATCAAAATAATCGCAATGATACACACCATAAAATCTCATTCGACTAAGTTGTTCCTTCACTTTATCGTGAAGTTGCAACCCATTTCTACCGATATTCTTTTACTCCAATATCTGACTTTAATAATTTGACCAGGGTCGCAACGACCATCAAATAATTGTTCGGAAATATGATTTTATTGTTCAGTCAAAACACTATTATCCTCAGGTCCATAATAGAATTTCACCCTTTCCAAATCCATTCTACAAATAAAAAAACAAAAAATATACATTACAAATTTTTATAATCTTTTATCAATAAAGTTCTAACTACACACAAAGAGAAAAAAATTAAAACATCCAAAAAAAATTCGCCAATATTAATTTTAAAAAAAAATCATGTTATAAAAAGTTCGCCAAAAATAAAATCCTTAACAGCTGAAAATCGCCACAACTTGTGGCGATTTTTGATGATTTTTTTTTTTTTTGAAATGGCCAAAATCGCCACAACCTACGGCAATTTTAATTTTTTTTTTAAATGCAAAGAAAATCGCCACGAGTTGTGGCAAATTTAGACATATTTTATTTATATATTTTTTAAATCCAAAAATATATTGAACAAATATAAAAATATTCATTTTTTAATAATTCGCCAAGTTTGGTGGCGAATTTAGCAAAAATCGCCTACCCTCTTGGCGAGTTATGTTAATTTCTTCAGCCACCATTTTTTTGGGTCAAAATATTACACTTTATACCTTTTTAAGTCATTTTTAAAAAAAGTCCTATTTATCTAGTTGCGTTCGTTAGAAAGGTTGCGCTCACACAGTCATTCTCTCTGATATATTTATATATATATATATACACACAGGTGTTTTATAAAGCCTTGATCATAAAGAAACCAGTATAACAATATGATTATTAATTATCTGATCTTCCTATGTCTCTTCAACTACACATCTTTCTTTACAATTTCAGCAAATCAAACTCGCTCTGGTGGGAATTTCAAGTTGGGATCCTTCACTCCCGGTAAATCCTCCAAACTCTAAAAACTACATAGACATTTGGTTAGAAAGTGAGGAAACAAATCAAGAATAATTCAACCCAAATCATGATTTTTTATGGTAATTAAATGCTTCTGATTATATGAGCCACACAAACCAAGATGTATATTAAAGGTGGTTCTATGATTATCTCTAGGATTATTCCCATGCTTAAATAATGAATTAGTGATATGTTATTCAAGATTTTTATTAGTAACACTGATCGCAAAGTATAAAAGTAAATCAAAGCTTTGGCTTATTTTAAACGAATATAGATTTTGGTATGCAAAACTATTTTACCGAATATTTAGGTATGGTTGGCTCTTTAAAGTTTTTTCTCCCGGCCAAAGGGGAAAATTCTAGTCCGAGCATGGTTTAAGCATACCTAATAAATTACATAACATGTGTAATAATTCTTGTCATATGATTGATAATTTTTTTTTTTAAATATGCACAAATCACATGACAAATGTAATTCACTCGATCAGTACTAGGTATTAGTCAGTGAAGGTGCAATCAGGCCAAATGTCTACCGGTTCTATTATGCTTATTGTTACATATTATTCACATGCCACTTATTAGAGCCCATGGCCATTGACATAGAGTCCTTAAGTCCCTTAAGATTAGCTCTATAAGTTATAAATTTTATGTTCCGTTGAATCGATTATGAAAATGTTTCTTCCTTTTCTGTATGATCGAGTTTGCTATTTTTCTAAGTACTTTGTTATGGACTGATATGAGCGAATAATAATACAGATATACTAACGGTTTTTGAAAAAAGAATTTAATAAATAGATATATAAATATCTAAATTAAGAAAATTATTTTGATAAATTTTAAAATATACAATAATTTAATTTTTTGCAATTAAATAAACTAAACAAAAAGATTAAAATCTTCAAATATTAATTTTGATAAAAAAAGAACGTACATTAAAGTAGTATATGTAGATAAAATTATTTTATGATTAAATATAAAAGATAATGTAAGAAACTGAGGATAATTTCGTCTAAAAACGAGGTTAAAGTTAATTATTCGAGTTTTGAATGAAAAGTTGGCAGATTGGATTTCTTGAATTGAAAATTAATTCAATTGACTTTTTAGATATAAAAATTGATTTAAAAAGGTTTTAAGTAACTTTTGAAAAAAACCTAAAGTTACAAAACTAATTCGATATTCCGAAATGTGGTATATTAATGTAACTTGTCGAATTGTCGGTTAATGGCAATTTCGAATACATTCAATTTGATTTTATACCCTTGCCCTTTCTGCAACGCCGTCAATTTAAAAAAGCAGTCCGGATCTTTTATTGTATAATCGCGTTACATCTTCTATTACACTTATTAATACACTATGGCAAAGATTTTTATTTGCTCTCCCCATGTTTCTACATCAACACGTTTTCTGATGCCCCATGCAGACGACGCCATCTCAGCAAACCAAACTCTTCATGGAAATCAAACAATCATTTCTTCCAATGGAAACTTTGAGTTGGGATTCTTTACTCCAGGTAATTCTTCCAAATACTACATAGGCATTTGGTACAAAAATGTATGGAAACAAACCATAATTTGGGTTGCAAACAGAGACACCCCAATCTCAGACAAGAATTTAGCTCGACTCAAGATTTCAGATGGTAATTTAGTGCTTTTAAATGAGTCCCAAATCAAGATTTGGTCCACTGATGTGAACTCCACAGCTCCACCTAATTCTACAATCGCGGTACTTCTTGATAATGGAAACTTGGTTTTGAGATCACAAGATTCAAGTTCAGGTCAACCTTTATGGGAAAGTTTTAACAATCCAACTGATACTTGGATGCCTGAGGCAAAGTTTGGTTATGACAAAAGAACACAAAAGAAGCAAATTCCAACTTGTTGGAAAAATTCTCAAGATCCTGCCCCTGGGCTATTTTCTATTGAGTTTGATCCAAATGGGAGTCAGTTTGTTACAATGTGGAATAGGAGTGAGCAGTATTGGACTAGTGGATCTTGGAATGATCGTATTTTTAGCCTAGTTCCTGAAATGCGTAATAGTTTTGGCAAGTATAATGTAAGCTATGTTGATAACGAGAATGAGAGTTATTTCACATATTCGGATGTTGACCCATCTGTAATGTCGAGATTCATAATGGATTCCTCGGGGCAGATGAAGCACTTGATATGGTCGGATAATACGAGTTGGATTTTGTTTCTTTCTCAGCCGAGGCAACAATGTGATGTTTATGCTTATTGTGGGCCATTTAGTACGTGCAATCAGGGATCATTGCCGTTCTGTAATTGTTTACCTGGGTATAAGGTCAAGTCGGGTAGTGATAGGATTTTGAAGGACTACTCTGGTGGTTGTGTGAGAGAGATTAACTTACAATGTGAGAATAATGATACCGCCTCTAATGGGAGAAAAGATAAGTTTATGATGAATTCCAATGTAAGGTTACCTACATACTCTCAACCATTGCCAATTCAGAGCATGAAAGAATGTGAATCTGTTTGCTTGAGTAATTGCTCTTGCACAGCTTATGCCTATGATGAATATGGGTGCTCTATTTGGAATGGTGAACTATTGAATTTGCAACAACTAGCTGAAGGAGATGGTGATGGGAAAACTATTTACATCAGGCTTTCTGCTTTTTCCTCTGTGTTTGTTGGCACCAAGAATAATAAGGGTGTTCTTATTAGTGCTACAGTGGGTTCTGTTGCTATGGTACTAGCCATACTCTTGGCAATAATTGTGCTCTCTGTTCGTCAAAGAAAAAATAATAGAACTTCTAAGTTAGTGGATGGCTTTTTGGTGGCATTTAAATACAAAGACTTGCAAAATGCAACAAAAAAATTCTCAAATAAGTTGGGTAGTGGAGGTTTTGGATCTGTTTTCAAAGGGACTTTAGTTGATTCAACTGTTATTGCTGTCAAGAAACTTGAAAGCATTAGATCAGGGGAGAAGCAATTTAGGACAGAAGTAAGCACAATTGGAATGATTCAACATATTAATCTTGTAAGGCTTCGGGGGTTTTGTGCCGATGGTAATAGGAAGTTGTTGGTTTATGATTACATGGAGAATGGCTCCTTAAATTCTCATCTTTTCAACGCCAAGAAGTTCAAGGTTTTGAAGTGGAAAACTAGGTACCAAATTGCATTGGGAATAGCTAGAGGGTTGGCGTATCTCCATGAGAATTGTAAAGATTGCATCATTCACTGTGATATAAAGCCAGAAAACATTCTACTTGATGCTGAATTATCTCCCAAAGTGGCAGATTTTGGTTTGGCAAAGCTCTTTGGGCATGATTTTAGTCGGGTTCTAACAACCATGAGAGGTACGATAGGCTATCTTGCACCAGAGTGGATATCAGGAGTTGCAATAACAATCAAAGCAGATGTCTATAGTTATGGGATGATGCTTTTTGAATTGGTATCAGGAAAGAGAAATTCCACTTATTTAGAAGATGGAAGTGATAGATTTTTCCCCTATTGGGCTGCAAGGGTGACAATAGAGGGCGGTAACATGCTTGGGCTTTTAGATCCTGCTTTGGACGGGGATGCTGATGCTGAGGAAATATCAAAAATATGTCAAGTTGCTTGTTGGTGTGTTCAAGATGATGAGCATATTAGACCATCGATGGGTGAGGTGGTTCAGATTCTTGAAGGGGTTACTAATGTTAGGCTACCTCCAATTCCTCGTTGGCTCCTAGTGTCGGTTGAAAGCATGGATTGCACTAGTTATTGAGAAATCTTGTTCAGTTGTAAAAAGACTAATCTGGCTATGTTTCAATTCATGAATGTTTCATATTTATATTTAGCATCTAGAGGGATATCATTAGCATTAACAATGCTATGTGTTGGAAATGAGGGTGACTCGTTGAAAGGGTATGTTTAAGTTCAATGAATTAGTCAAATTGACATGTTAAATGAGTGCATTCAAGTTCAACAAATCTACGGGACTCAATGTAAAAATGTAACCCAGAAGTTCATGTCTATTTCGGAAAAATGCCCCACTCTTTGAACTATTATAAATAATCTATCATTCCAACATAATCATACCAATAAAAAAAAAACTCATTTTATGATTTTTCTCTTCTTTCATTTAGTTTTGAGAGTTTTAAATATTTTAAATTTGATAGTTCTAGAAATTTGTAGTCTTACAATCTCAAGCGAGTCGGTCATTGTATGTTGTAAGATGATTGCCAGAAACGTATAAATACTTGTACGGGACAAATTCGTTTTAAAAATAAAAATACAACTAGTGCCTCAGATCTATCTATTACTATTTTAAAATCATGCATTTTCTAATTCAACACTATGTGGTTTTGCTTCAGTATGTCCAACTAGTTGATTAATGTCTAGACATAGCTACAAGCTCCTCCTCCTCCTCCTCCTCCTCCTCCTCCTCCTCTTCTTCTTCTTCTTCTTCTTCTTCTTCTTCTTCTTCTTCTTTCCTGGAGAATTGCGATGGATTTCGTCCCTTGGATCAAAGTCCTAAAAGACCTAAACAAACTACTAAAATTGCCTTTATTGGTAGTATCATTTATGTCTTCTAGATATACAGTATGCTTAGAACAACGAACCTCTCTTTTGCGTTATTTCAAATTTTGTTAACCTCTCTTTATGCATTTTAATAATAAAAATAAAATTAGAATATAATGTACAATTGTAGTCCTTTTTATTTTTTGGTGGGGTGGGGTGGGGTGGGGTGGGGTGGGGGGGGTTGTGATTGGCCTGTATGAAAGCCTCTTGACTAAAATTTTAAACTAATTCAACCGATCAATTTACATCTTTTTTAGCATTATAGTTCTATATGGATAAAATATTTCATTTACATATGTCATTAATAGTGTGAAATTCAATTTACCCCTTGTGATTTTCAAAAAACACCTTGTGAAAAATATATCACCAATTATCCTCCTCATGTTTTTCCAAAAGGTGCACACTGACCCCTTATTTAAATTTGTAATATTAACACACTCATGTGTGTATAATAAAAAAAATAATATAAAAGAAATTAGTGATAAGTAAAAATAAAATAATTAAACATAAAAAAAAGAAATTACAAAGAAAATTGAAAAATGATATTGAAGAGTGAATATACCAAATAAAAAGAACCTGGAAAAAGAGAGAGTAGAAATAAAGTAAAAGAAAAAAACAAATTTACAGACAAAAAAAGTGAATATACCAAAAATAATTACTAAATGGTGCTCTCTATTTATATAATAGTGTAAATTTTTTTTTTTTTGAATAAAAGTGGTATATCACAATTAATCGAATACATCAATACATCAATGCTCTCAAATGAAGAACGAAGAACAAACTATTACAATTTGTGATTATCAAATATCAAGCATATCAAGCTACACTCAAATGAAGCACGCAGAACAAGCTATCACAATTTGCAATCATCAAATATCAAATATATCAAACTATTATACAGTAAAAACAAACTAGTATATCACCACAATACCCACATTCACGAAAATTCAAACCCACAACCTAAAGGTTGTCGAGCCTCCACCTTACCAACAAAGCAAGACCTCATCGACGATAATAGTATAATAATACTATATATAGATTATACATGACTTTTAAAAATTGTCTACTACAAATTGTAAAGAATGTCTTTCATCAATTCATTTATCTCAAACCAATCTTTTTTTAAAATTTTTCCTTTTTTTAATCGTCTTTCTTTCCCAATGCGTTCCCTTCTATGACACATCTCCCTTAAAACCTCTGCCCAGAACTCCAACCCTTCTACCATTTGCCCCACCTCTCCTCCCTCCCCACCTAGTCCATGAACCTCAGCTGCAAAGATTCTTTTTTATCTTGTTATTTGTGATACACTTAGCGAGGAAGAGTTGAGGGGGCCTGAGATTTGTAATTGGATTTGTTTTCGGTTTGTATTTTTGAGCAGGTGGAAGCATGGTTCGTCAGAACGGTCACAAGGAACCAAACGGGCTAGTCCGTTTCAATTTCGATGCCACGTTGTGGATCGGTCACAGTCAGAACGGGATTTTTTAAATAAAATTTTAAAAAAGATAAAAAATTATGAGAAAACATATAATTACTTTTATAATTCTAAATATTACATAATTTCTTATGTTACATAACATAATAACTGAAAAAACACAATAGACTACAAATTACTAATGTTCGAAATACTCTAGCAGCTTGATTTTATTTAATAAAAAGCAGTTACATTACAAATGTGACATATGTGATCAATACCATATGGAGTAACGACCTTGTTCAAAGTCTTCAATTTTTTCTCCTTGTGAGTCGGTTGGAAAAAATATTTGATGTGGATTTGAAAACAAAATTGATCCAAATTTTCTGTCCAAACTTGAGGTGTTGTGATCTTACACATAGACTCAATTAGTTGCATTGATCAGTTGGTATCACACACTTGTTCAATCTACTACTGTTGCTGGGTATCACAATCTGATTCATTGAGGCTGTTTTGGGACAATTACGTATCACTTCTTGCTGATTTTCAGAAAATTAACGTAGTTTCATAAAAGAGACTATAGTTTTATAAAACTAATATTCTAATATATTTTCACAAAACTAAGATATATGCATAAAACTCATGTAGTTTCATGAAACTCTTATGTCTCAAAGCTACACCTAACTCATGAAAAAAGTTTTTCTTCCACCAAGTAAGCATATGTTTATAAACTTTCCTTTACAAGACTAAATATATTTTTATGAAACCATTTTAATCTGAACTACACACATGTTTCATGGATCTTAACTCATGATTATGATACATATACCAAACAAATAATCACATAATAAGCTTCCAAGTGTGCATATTGATCACATAATAAGAGCAATGTGCACATATTAAGCATAATATGTTTTAATTCCTATTATAATCACAATTTTAGCATGAAAAGTATCATTTAGCCTCTACTAGCAAGCATTTTTAAAATAATATGTATCGTAACTATACCTAAGTTAACCATGAAATAACACTTTAAGAAATTACTTCGAAAATAAACTACCTACTAAACCAAGAGTATTGAAACATGTTTGACAAGAACTTTTACTCAAGAGCATTGAAGCATGCTTTAGCAAGAACTTTGTCAAGAGCATTGAAGCATGCCTAAACAAGAACTTTTACTCAAAGGGGAAATTAACATCCCTACTTATGGGATTAAGAGAGATTTCTACCTTTTGAAGTATGTGTGTAGGAGAATTTAAGGAAATGGTGTTTCGAGGGAAAATGAAAGTGTAGGAGTGTGTGAGAGTGTGTGGCCGGTTTTTTGGAGGGGGAAAAGGGGTGGATTTGTGGTCTTATTTATAGAATGGAAGGGAAGAAATAGAATATTAAATGATAAATGTCAATTTGTTAATAAATGCAATTTCACACTTAAGTTGGTTAATTAATGAAATCTTCCACCTTTCCTCCTCACGTGGAAGGCTATTTAGGGCTTGTTGTTAACTCTACTATATGATTCATAAGCCAGATAAAAGAACCATACATGTACATAATTATTAATTATGTATTAGAGGAGATTTTTCTTGAAAATAATATATAATATCAAAAAAAATCTATAATTTATATATTTCTATTTATAAAATCCAATATATATATATATATTCAAAAAATGTATTATTGAGTTTATAAAATTCAAAATTTGTAATTTAATTTGGAATTTATAATTTATTTGCAGAAAATTCAAAAATTATGGAAATTAGTTTCTAATTCCGGAAAAAAAAACATGTACAATGAATAATAGTCTACAATAGTTAATTATTCAATTTTTGAAATAAGAATAGAGATAAATCTTTGAAATATATAATTTTTTTGTAGGGAAAGGTAATTTTTCTAAATATTTATAAAAGGAAATAATTGGAAAGGCTTAGTGGTTTTAGAAAAATTATATATATATATATATATATATATATAGTTGTAGAAGAGATTGTTAAATATAATACTATATTTTGATGGCAAAAGGTTATTCCACATTTCTCCTCTACAAATACTAAGAAATTAAAGTTCCAAGTATCCATTGTTTTTACCACTCATTTCATGAAAGTGACATAGAATAGCTAAATTAATATATAGAGCAAATATTTAACTAATTAAATGTATAATTATATATATATATATTTTCGGTCACACATACACAATATAATCATTTTAGAAATGTTAAATAAATAAATCTAGTAGATGTATATTTTCTAATTTGGAAACAAGTATACCTATATCTTCTCGAAAATAAATGTAAAGTAAAATTAAATTTCATGATATGGATCTTGAAAACAATAATAACAATAATAAAAATAACAACAATATATTAAATTTGTGGTAAAATAAAGAGATAATGACTTTTTTGAAAGTCACTACAAGAAAATGCTCAATTTTCGGCGGAATATTCCGCCGAAATTTTTCGGCGGAATTTCCGCTGAAAATTAAAAAAAATAAAAAATAATAATTTTAAAATTAAAAATAAATAAAAATAATAATTTTTAAATTTTTCGGCGGATTTTCGGCCGATTTTCCACCGAAAAATTTAAAAAATTAAAAATAAATCAAAATTAATATTTTTTAAATTAAAAATAATTAAAAAATAATAATTTTTATAATTTTTCGGCGGATTTTCGGCGGAATTTCCGCCGAAAATTTTAAAAACTTAAAAATAAATAAAAAATAATATTTTTAAAATTAAAAATAATTAAAAAATAATAATTTTTATAATTTTTCGGCGGATTTTCGGCGGATTTTCAGTCCAAAAATTTAAAAAATTAAAAATAATTAAAAAATAATATTTTTTAAATTAAAAATAAATAACAAATAATAATTTTTAAATTTTTCGGCGGAATTTCCGACGAAAAATTTAAAAAATTTAAAATAAATAAAAAATAATATTTTAAAAATTAAAAATAATTAAAAAATAATATTTTTTAAATTAAAAATAAATAAAAAATAATATTTTTTAAATTTTTCAGCGGATTTTCGGCGGAAAATCCGGCCGAAAAATTTAAAAAATTAAAAATAATTAAAAATTAAAAATAAATATTTTTTAAATAAATAATAATAATAATTTTATATATTTTTAAAATATATTAAAATTTAAAATTTTGATTTTTATTTGAATTATTATTATAAAATTATTATTATTATTGTTATTATTATTATTATTAGAATGAAATGAATTTTTGTATGCTATATATATGTATATAATATTATGTATTATATATATAAATTTTCAATAAATAAAAAACATATTATTATTATTATTAATTATTTTTGTTTGAATTGTTGTATGATATAAATATATAATGTAATGAATTATAACAACAAAGTGAACATAGCTCAACGGTAAGAGAGTTGTTTGCCAACCGAGAGGTTAAAGGTTGGACTCCCAGCAGCCCCAAAAGTTGGGATAATATCGGGCGCGTGTACGCACGCGCGCGCGAGCTGGGGCGAGGTCCCGTGTTCGACTCCTAGGTTGGGCAATTGAAAATATATTTTCAAAAAATATAATTTAAATTTCGGCGGGAAATTCCGCTGAAAATATATTTAATTAAAAAAAATTAATAAATAAATAATAATTTCGGCGGGAAATTCTGCCGAAAAATTTAAAAAATTAAAAAAATATATATATTTTTTTCCCACCGAAAATCCGCCGAAAAATCACTAGCGACGAAGGTTTTTTCGGGATATTGAATCCGCCGAAAATCCGCCGAAATTTATTTTTTCCGCCGAAAATCCGCCGAAAATTTCGCCAAAAAAACTGTGTTTTCTTGTAGTGAGTTAATAAGAAATTCATAAGTTTAAAATTTCATTAATAATTAAAATAATCCTGACACGCTTATAACATAATTCAAATAATAAAATATTGTTGGGTCGTTACAGGTGTAATACTAGGAAACATATATATTGGCATATATCTGTATATATATACATATTGTGATGACTATAACATCATATGTTTATATATATTGTGATGATATTTATTTCTTAAAAATTAGAAATATTGAGAAAATTTGCAATTGAATTACATGCTCACATTGTTGCATGAAAAAGTTTGACATAATTTTGGTTACCATTTGAATTTTGGAGATAATAATACTATGAAGCTACAAAAAGATACCCTTATATATATATATATATATATATATATATATATTAATTCACCTCCCTCAAAGAATTTCTAATTTCTTTTGGAAACAGTCATATTTCAAAGCAATTGATCAAAATTCAGAAGAGTAACTTCAAGAATGTTTTAGAAACTTCTCAAATAATACTAAAATCTTCTTACCAAGAGATTGATAGGTAAAGCTGGTTGAAAAAAAGAAAAGAAAAGATCTTTCTACCTTTAAATATTAATTGTAAATTTAAAGAAAATATTCTTAGTAAACATGCTATTTTAAGATATTTTTTTAGCTAAAGTTAGGGATTTTTAATTTTAATTTAACTTTAATAATGGTTCTAAAAACATAATATGGGATAAGTATTTACAGAAAATCATAAGGACATATACATGAGTCAAATCTTTTGGCAATAAACATGGTTCATGTAATATGGTAAATTACCATAAATAATTGCTTCTACTAATTTCTATTGCCGTGGTAATATATATTTAGATATATAGCAGCATCAAAGGGCATTAGAAGCAATTAATAATGGTAATTTACCCTAAATTATCACCTCTAACTATTACTGCTGCTGGTGTCTTAGGATAGCTATGATTTAGGGTTGCTGGTTGATCATTCTAATTTTTATAGTGGTTGGATGTTGCCTTGCTACGTCAACCACTACTATTTTCAAATGAAATTCTCACCCTACTGCTTTTAAATCAAATAAATAGTTTCCTAAAAGATTAAGGGCTTGTTTATTATGCTAGATAAAGGGGGTTTAGGCTAATTAGAGAGTCGATATTCATTGTTTACTTTGAAAGTTCATTAATCCGGGTAAGCCGTTGTGATCCGAAATAACGTCTGTGAACGCAGGGCAATTTGAACTCTCCAATTAGGCAATTTTATTTTGGGGCTGGGGGTGGAAAGCGAAAACTGGGACCATTAGTTACTTGGAATTACAACTTCGAATACGAAATACAAATGGTGCGTAATTATTGGAAGAACATTTTTCAGGGGTAGCGGATAAATTAAACTGTTCTGGATTTTCCACTCTGTACTTGCAGAGTCATTTTCGCATTGTGTTGCCACACATTTGAGGTAAACAAAACCACACATTAAGAATTGAATTTTAAAGGTGTAATAAGTAAATTAAATTAACCCAAACCCAGCAAATTAAATTGCCTGACTTGACTCCCATCAAACCTAAGTTTGAAGGAAAAGAGGCCTAAGTTAAGTGGCACATTTGATGGTGTACGCTAGCATCCATTCTAACTAAATATGTAAATTAGTAATCAATCAACTTGGAATATTTATGCTTCTTCAATTTGGAAAACTTTCGGAGGTTATAAATGAGAAATATTCGATGTCCGCAATGAGAAATCCAAGAAACCCATCTATGAAATTCATGAAAATCAGCCAGCTCTCCAATCCTTCTGTAATATTATTTTGGGTTAGACCCTATTAGAACCCATTTTAAACTCAGCATGAATCTAAAACCATTCCAACCCAGTTAGATCCAAAATTGATTTGGACCCATTAGAAAAACTTTAAATCCAATCCAAAACTGGTTGGATTAGTTGGGTTGAAACGAACCTGTGGGTTTCAACCCATTTTACCACATCTACATTGCTGCATTATTATGTGAATTGTTATGCGTGGACAAACAGAAGAAGCGAGTTTAGAAAATTTAAAGCCAAGATGTTACTACATAGCTCTCTAATGAAACGAACAAGCCACAAAAATGGGAATTGTCATGACTCCATAGACAGGAGCAAGTTGAAAATTCTGATAAATAGAGTTAACGTTCTCAATTCACATGTATCGTATATATTTCAAGCAAGTTGAAAATTCTGATAAATAGAGTTAACGTTCTCAATTCACATCTATTGTATATATTTCAAGTATGTGCCTTTTGCTTTTTCCTTTCTTTCTTCTTTTTTTTTTTCTTCTTCTTAATTTCACCTCAATCTCTTTTCGGATATGTTTTACAATTTCTTTTCTCTCTCTCTCTCTCTCTCTCTCTAGGGAGAGTTTAGAAAAGGGCCTCCACGAATTTAAATTAAAAAAGAAGACCTTCTAAAAAAAGGCCCTCCTTCTAGGTAAATTTAATTCTTGGGAGTCTTTTGTACATTTTAACAAATAATAAAATTTAAATATAGAGCATGTTACTGCTATGCCCCTTGAGATTTCGAATAATTATATCATTAAAAAATTACAATAAATCTCCCATGGTATGTCCCGTCAAACAATGAAACCCCCATTGCTAGGGTTTCATTAAATTTTTATGTGAAATTTTGAAGTTTCCCTTTTTCTTGTAGGCTCCGTTTTGTAGCCATTTTTGAGTGACTGACGTACTTTTAGGTGGTGATCTATAAGGTTTCAAATTAATTTGAAGTTGCATTTTATGTTTTACATACATAAGGGGGCAAAATGTAATATTTTCGATTTCTACGTGGAACCCAAAAAATGGTAGGGGACAGAAATTAAATGGTTTGTTCCACTTGGACTCCAATTATGTCAAAATATGTAGAGATTGGGAAACAAAACATTGGGTAGTCCGTTGATACTAGTGTTCGTCGATGAGTCATTGATGATAAGCATATCGGAGGAGAAGATTGAGACAAGAAGAAGTGGGTTGACTAGCGAGAAAATGGTGGCTAAATTGATTGACTTTGGTAGATTGGGAAAGCTTGAGGCAAGGCAATCACGTTGTACAATACCTCGGATCCTAATGAGGTTCATCAGAGATGCAAAATTTGACGGTCTTCTAATCACTGCTTGAATGGAGTCCAACAATGTTGATTGAAGCATCAATGTGTAGCATAGAGCGACCTATATAAAATGTTGGATTTCAACATCAATTGATAGCTGATAGTATATAGAATAGGTTGATATCTAACAGTGGCAGCAGCATTGGCCAAATGGGTGGAATTGTGTTTTAGAGAGGACAAATTTTCCTATTGAGGGTAAACTTCATGTTTGAGGTGCACTTCAAGAAAAAACTAAAACTTCGGTGGATTTTTTCGGCAGAACTTAAAAAAAAATTAAAAATTTCGACAAAATTTTGGTGGAAATTGCAGTCGAAAATTTAAAAAACATAAAAAAAAATGTTAGTTTTTCAAATTTCAACAGAATTTTCCACCAAAAAATTAAAGATAAATTAAAAAATACTTATTTCAAATTTTTTTGGTGGAATTTTGGCGAAAGATTCTGCCGAAAATAAAAAGATAAGTTAAAAATATTTATTAAAATTTTAAAATAAAATTAAAAAATATTATATAATATTGTTTATGCTACATATACATTTATTATAGTTGGAGAAATATTTATATTAACCTAACTTATATTATAAATTATACTAAATTAAAATAAATAATTTGATAATTTAATCTTAAATTTGATGCAACTAAGAGTAAATAATAATGTAATGATATTTCAAAAGTTATTAAAGTGGTAATTTCAAACATATATGCTAACTATAAAAAAAGATATAAAATGATGACAAAGTGATGATAGTCCAGCATCAAGAGTCTTGCTTACCAATGAGAAAGCAAGGGTTCGAGTACCAACGATCACAAAATGTGGAATAAAATCAATCAAGCGTGTGTGAGACTGAGGTGGAGGTCCAGGGTTCGATTTGAAGGTTTTGCAGTTGGACTTTTGTTTCAGTAAAAAATATTAAAATTTCGGCAGAATATTCCGTCGAAATTTACTTAATTAAAAATAATAATACAATTTTGTCGGAATAATCTATCGAAATTCCGCCTGAAAAAATAATTAAATTATAATTTACCCTTAAATAAATGCCCCTATAGGCTATAGGTCATGTGGATTGTGTTTAGTCGAACGCAAAGCACCACCAACTCACAGCAGCCGATGTAATTTTCAGTACACTTTGTTTTTTTCAGTCAAATCTCCAATTCAAGTCCATATTGCAAAAGGAAATAGATGATGGGTCAATTGCTTTGGTTGAGACGATTGCTGTAATTTTTCAAATGTTGGAATAATAAGTCAATAAAGAACGACATACAATGAAGACAACAAAATCTATTGGGCGTAGTATATATATCACAAGACTAGGCGTAGTTTAAGTATGGCGTAGAATATGGGCAACACATTTTCAATTCAATTCAATGACAAATTGACAAAAGTAAAGGACCACAATTAGCCACCCAAGACTGGCACTTCATTAATTTTCTCCATTGGTTATCAACGTCATGATGAAGTGTATGATCCAACAGCGACATATTGAGGAATATCTGTTTGATTGTTATTTTCTACCATACTCGGTTCCATTTGCGTATTCAACTCGGCAATCATGTAAGAAAGAAAGAGCTACCAACCGAAAGTATTGACTGGACAAATCAGCCTTTCAAGGCAGAAAATAGGATGAAAAATAAAAAAGTAAATTTAAATTAAGATTGTCAATAATGATATATACAATCAATAATCGGTGCTTGTTACGGGGTGTTTAGCATAGCTGATCTAGAAGATCTTATAGCATCTCACATCTTATAAAATATATTTAAATCTTTTATATTATAAGATACTAAATCTTATTTTGGAAGTAGAATCTTAACTTAAATAAAAAATAAAATAAAAACCTATATGTCTTATAGGATGTCGACGTTGACAATTTCACATAGTACTATGGTTAACATTAGGATAGTTTGTCAAGCTGTATAAGATAAGAATTTCTTTCTTACTTCCCAATGATTTAAAAGTTCTTAACATAATACATAAGGAGCTTAAGCTCATTATAAAAAATTATTAAATATTTTGAAACATGTTATGAGCTCTTAAACTTCGCATGATGTATTTTTAAGAATACACACTATTTCACTGTAAGAAATGTAATGCAAGAGACAAACTATCGAGTGACGATTTCAAATTGGTCACTAATAATATTTGTTAAAAGCTATGTTGCACGGACACGAATACAGGAATACAAACGTAATGATAAAAAACATTTCAAAATTATATGATGCAACGCATCTCCGACATGGCAATATCAATATAATTTTTATTATTATTTTATTAAAACTATGACATAATATTTACATAGAATAAAAACGCTTAACCCCAAACTTGTGATACTTTAATTTTACAAGAAATGTAATCCAAGAGACAAACTATTGAGTGACAATTTCAAAATGGTCACTACTAATGTGTTAAATGCTATTTTTGCACAGACAAGGATACAACGATACGGACACGATGATAAGAAATTCTTAAAAATTATATGATACAACACATCTCCGACACTGCAATATCAATATAATTTTTTTTGTTATTTTATTAATAATATGACATAATATTTACATGGAATAAAAACACTTAATCCCAAAATTATGGTGCTTTAATTTTATGCATTATCATACAGACTTTTATGAGTTACACTTTTTCATTTGAACTTTATATTTTTCACACTTTAACTATTTTTTGACATTTTTTGGCAATACGTGACCTCTCACATTAGGACCCCATTCCCTTTTATTGCTAAAAAATGACCATTGGGAGTTTAGTGTAAAAATTGTAAAGTTCGTATGGTAAAGTACAACTTGTAAAAGTTCATACGGCAATGTGTAAAAAGCACAATAGTTTGGGGGGTTAAGTGTTTTTTATCCATATTTATATACTTACATACACACACATATACACACACACACACACACACACACACACACACATATATATAGTGTACGATTTATATATTAATACAAGTACGAAAAAGGAAGAAGTTTATATCGACGAGTGTATTACAATTTTTCCTTTTCTTTTTCTTTTCGTAATTTATGAACTATCTTTTTAAACGTAAAGGAAACTTTCAGTTATGATGAAAAAACATAATAAGAAAAATAAGTTATTAGGTGCAACAACAATCTTTTTTGGAGTAGCTTTACAAAATTTTTATTCTTAATTATCTTTTTATATGGGAAAACACTTTAAGTGTCCGAAAGTGTTGAACATGTTATTGATAGTGTGTCCAACACTCCATCAGAAATGTTGGATTTTTATAATTTATAGATATGCCACATGGAGCGTAGGACACGTATCAGAGGAGCTTCGGATGAGTCGCGTGTCTAGCACGATGTTCGACACTGCACCACTCTAATTTTAGGAATGTCCGTGCATTATAATGAAGGGCATTAAATCAAATTCTGAAAAGTATAATATTTATTCTTTTCATGAATTAAACATATCATACCTTTCATCAAAAATTGCAAAATAATAAACGTACTTCCTAGATACACAAAATGACCATTTTTGAAAAAAATAAATAATTAGGGAATTTTTCAAATAAGAACTCAAATTGTTTAAACAAAATTATTAAAAAGAAAATAATTAATTTAATGAGAGCATGTAAACATATGAAAGAATTACCCAAAAAAAACATACGAAAGAAACAAAAATAAATAACTCAATAAGTAGTATCATCGACATTACGAACAAAAGAATGAATTTATTAAAAAAAAAAGTAAATACAAAGGAAATATCATGAGTGAATACAGGAAAAAATGAAAAAAGAAAGAAAAGAAAAATAAATATCATCATGATGATTAAAATATAACTTTCAAAAGGATTAAAAGATCGCTCGTGAAAAAAAAAATGAAGAAAACGGAGCTGCAGAAAACTTTGATGAGAAGAGAAAGAGCAGCCACTATAATAGAAAAAAGGGAATGTCAACATTTGACATTTAGAAGAGTAAATTAATCTGTTTTGTTTATATTTAGTTTTTAGTGGTAGACAATTCCTAGTTTTGTTTAACGAAGTCATTTAGGACATATTTGATTATATTTCATATGACATTTGTATCACATGAAATTACTTTATAAGTATATTTGATTTGGTGTTGGATTTTTACGAGCCGCGTGGCTGGAAATTCAACTTGAATTTCAAATTCAATAACATGATACATAACAATTTCACTTGTAAAGTGAATTTCGCAAATTTCAGTTAAGAGAACTTTTATTTCAAAACAAGCACACTTACCAAATGCTTAAAATGTGGAGTCCACTAATTTAAGAAATTTAGCATCTTATACTTTTAATGCAATATTAAATATGTTCTTAAAGTAATAGATAAGACATTAGTTTTGTAGACAAACGGTGTTTTAGATTAAAGATTAAATCATTATTATGGATTAATTTTGAAAATATACGTACCAATATTTACATAAAATTTAATATATAATTGTTTATGTGGCAAAACTAAATTCAGTAAGTCTATCTACATGCACACATATATGATGCTTATTTGAATGGTTTCAAAAATTCAAAATTACACACACACACACATATATATATATAGACTATATGTATTAGATAACAATTTCCTTATTGTTGTATACATTTTTTTATCCAAAATTACTTTTCTTGTTCAATGGTACTTCCGATCATGCGATTTACTTAACTCTCATTGTTTGCTATTTGTACATTCAATGTACCTAAAATATTTTCCTTAGTGCAACACCATACAACGGTCAATTTAAGCAAACTGACAAAGGAATTTTTCAAATGAGAACTCAAATTGTTTAAACAAAATTATTAAAAAAATAATTAATTTAATGAGAGCATGTAAACATATGAAAGAAACAAATGGTTTGCAAAATAAATAACTCAATAAGTAGTATCATCAAAATTACAAACTAAAGAATGAATTTATAAAAAAAAAAAAGTAAATACAAAGGAAATATAATGAGTGAATCCATGAAAAAAATGGAAAAAGAAAAGAAAAGAAAAGAAAAACAAATACCAACATAATGATTAAAAATATAACTTTCAAAAGGATTAAAAGATCGTTCATGACAAAAAAAAAAAATGAAGAAAACGGAGCTCCAGAAAACTTTCATGAGAAGAGAGAGAGAGCCGCCATTATAATAGGAAAAAAGGAATGTCAACGTTTGATATTTAGAAGAGTAAATTAGTCTGTTTTGTTTATATTTAGTTTTTAGTTGTAGATGATTCCTAGTTTTGTGTAACTAAGTCATTTAGGACATATTTGATTATATTTCATATGATATTTGTACCTCATTAAATTACTTTATAAGTATGTTCGATTGGGTGTTGGATTTTTTAGCTTTGTGGCTTAAAATTCGACTTGAATTTCAAATTCTATAACATAGTTTATAACAATCTCACTTGTGAAGTAGTTTCGCAAATTTCAATTAAGAGAACTTTTATTCCAAAACAAGTATACTTACCAAAGGCTTAAAATGTTGAGTTCACTAATTTAAGAAATTTAGTATCTTATACACTACAAGAAAATGCGCTATTTTCAGCGGATTTTCGGCGGAATTTAAAAAAAAATTTAAAAATTATTTTTCGAAATTTTCCGCCGCAAAAAATTAAAAAAATAAAAATTATAATTTTTTAAAATTATCCGCGGATTTTCGGTGAAAATTTCGGCCGAAAATTTAAATAATAAATAAAAAAATAAATTTAATAATTTTCGGTGGATTTTCGGCGGATTGTTTCGCCGAAAAAATAAAAAAATTAAAAATTATTATATTTTTAAATTTTCGAAAAAATTTTAATTATTGTAAATTTTAAAATTTTTGTTTTCTGCTTTTAAGAATTAGAATAAATAAATAATTTGTAGTAGATTATATTAACTTTTAAATAAAAATCATATTAAATGTTATGTTTTTTTTCGGATTATGTTTGCCTTCCTATTTTTTTTGAAATTATTTTTCGTTGTACGTGTGGTTATGTATATTTTATAAATAGTATTCAATAAATATGTCAAATTAAGTGTGTGTTTATTATATGTGCCATGCAAATTTAGTATTGTGTTTATTATGACTTATTATAGCTTTTATTTAAAAGTTGATTTTTTTTAAAGAAATTGTAAATTATATTATGTTTTTTGTAATCATGTTTGCCTTTTTTTATTTTTTGAATTTATTTATCGGTGTACGTTTTGTTATATATATTTTATGTTTGTGTTTATTAGATTGTGTTTGTTATGACTTCATATAACTTTTATTTCGCTAAGTCTCATAACAAATGAAATATGTCTATTATATTAATTATTATGATCCCACATAACAAATATGTCTACTTATAATGCCTTAGTTAAACAAATTAATTTAGTGATACGAGAGGAATTAGAACTTACTAAAACAAGTTGTTCGGAGGACATTAGGATTGATGTAATAACTTAATTTGACATATATAATTTTGATTAATGAATAAGTAAGGTTGAAATGTATAACGAGGAAAGAACATTTATATATTTAGAGATTATGAACTATTCTTACTGGCCATAATACATATCATATAGTTTAAATTAATTAGTTATTGCACAATAATTTGCTAACTAGATTAATAACATTAATTATAGAATTGTTTGTTAACAGTACCCATACGAGTAATTAATTAATAAGTTATTGCAATATTGCAATTTTAAAAATTTACATATTAAAAGTTATAATTTTAAAGACATTATGAGACAAACTAATGAATTTTGTTCAAAGATTATAAGGTAGGTACATTTTTATGGATTATGACTAATATTTTTATAACTACATATTTTATAGAACGAAGAAAGCAATCAAACTAACAAAATAATGATTAACGAAATAGAGTATTATTGAATTACTAAGTTTGTAACACTTGTTAAAAATATTTAGACATAAGGGGTTAGCAAACTTGTGAAATTACAAAACGATTAGTTACAATACAAGATTTAATATATTATTTTATTTATAATATTGTAATTGTTAAAGAATAATAAATTATTTTTTAATTAAATTTTTTAATTATTTTCGGCGGAATTTTAGTCGAACATAAAATAATTTTTTAAAAAAAATATTTTTCGGCGGAATTTCCATCGAAATTCCGCCGAAAATAAATTAATTTTGTAAAAAAAAAATATTTTTCGGCAGAATTTCGGCGGAATTTCAGCCTAAATTCTGTCGAAAATAATCCGAATTTTTTTTGGTTACTTCAAAACTCCCTTCCCCCTCATTTTTTCATCTTTTCTCCCTCCCCCACCCCCGCCCTCCCTCCCTCCCCCCGCCGCCATCCCTTTCCCCCCCACTCCCGCCAGACCTTCCCCGCCCTCCCTCCCCTTGCCGCCGCCTTACCCGCCCCGCCCCTCCCCCAGCAACCTGCCGCCACCCTCTCCCGGCCCCTTCCCCCAGCCCCCCCTCCCCCAGCCCCCCCACCCAATCTTACCTCGCCCCCTGCCCCTTGGCCCCCTCCCCCACGCCCGCCGTTTCATCAAAAATACTTATAAGTTTTCAGCTTTGTTTATTATTTTGGCAAAAATTAAATTTGAATGTGTTATGTGATATTGTGTTTGATTATTCGGTAATATTTGTAAATTGGGCGTTTGATTATTTTGTAATATTTTGAATTTTGTATTTGTTGTAGGTAATTCATCCCATTATCAATCTTGGGTTTACTACGGAAACGAAGGTAAGTACGGCTACTTTGAAGTATATATATGTATATATATATATATAATTAGATAGTTTATAGATAGTAGGTTAGTCCGTGATGTGGGGATGGAGAACAGGAATTGGGGGAAGGGGTGGAGCCTTCCCATTGCTTGCTGTTCGTTTTTCTGTGCTTGTGTGATGTGGAGAAATAAGGGGATGATACATATTCGATGTATATATATATGTAAATAATATATTTTGGCCTTTCATGTGTATTGATTTTCAGTATATACTTGATCGTGCAGTGTTTATGGAATGAAGTGATTATTTGTTGAATATGAAGTGTTTTTTCGATGTTGGTTGTGCGAATCAATCCGTAATACTAAATTAACCATGTTGGGTTTAAGAAAAGAAAATGGTTATTCGATTATTTGTTTAATAAAATGATTAAAAACACTAAACTTATAAAATTAATACGCGCGTGTAGATGGATATCCCGAAACACAGAATGTGGATGTATACAATGACTTATCCTGGTCGAGGAGGGCTTTTACCAGCTTATTAAGATAGCGTTATGAACTTTATAGAACACACCAAGAGTTGTCCGGATTATATTAAGTATGGCGAAATTCGGTGTCCTTGTAAGAAGTGTGAGAGAAAATATGTTTTGTTAAAATTGGATGATGTCGCAGTAAATTTGTTAACGAATGGTTTTAAACCAAATTATTGGTATTGGATTGATCACGGTGAGGTCCAACCCTCTGTAACATTCCCTGGCGAATCAAGTAGTGGTACACAAAATGACCCTTTGCAAAGATATGCTGAAATGTGTTTTGATGCTGCTATGCAAGAGGTAGGGGGTAAAATACCAAATATTTTGTGGAGCAACCTAATCTTAAAACTCAAAATTTTTTTGACCTTTTGAATGAGTTTAACCAAGAGGTGTGGCCTGGATGTATAGATCATTCTCTACTTTGAGTTGCTGCAAGGTTGTTGAGGATAAAAAGTGATTATAATGTTGCACAAGATGGACTTGACGAGATCATCCAATTGATGTCAGAAGTAATGCCTGCTAGTAATAAAATGCCAACAAATTTTTACGACGTATAAAAATTAGTGAAAAACTTGGGTTTGACAAGTAAGAAAAAAGATTGTTGTATAAATGGTTGCATGTTATACTACAAAGATACTACAGACGCGTTGAATTGTACATTCTGTTGTGCGCCAAGATATCGTGATAGCGGGGGGCTTGTGCATGCAAAACAAGTCCCGCAAAAGAGGATGCATTATTTGCCTCTTATTCCATGATTGAAACCTCTGTATGCATCTTCGGCCTAAGCACCTCACATAAGATGGCATGCAGAGTATCGGCGACCTGACGGTATTATGTGTCACCCTGCAGACGGGAATGCTTGGAAAAATTTTGACGAAGTATATCTTGATTTTGCTAGTGACCCTAGAAATGTGCGGCTTGTTTTGTGTGCTGATGGGTTCACGTCGTATTCCCAATCTGCGGCGTTATACTCTTGTTAGCCAGTAATCGTGACGCCATATAATTTGCCTCCTGAAATGTGTATGACAATGCCATATATGTTTCTGACATGCATAATTTCTGGTCCTAAAAATCCGAAAATGAAAATTGATGTATATTTGCAACCACTGATTGATGAGTTGAAGGTCTTGTGGGAAGATGGCGTGTCCACGTATGATGTGCATGCAAAATAAAATTTTTTTATGTGTGCTGCATTAATGTGGATTATCAATAACTTTCCGGCTTATGAAATGATGCCGAGATGGATGACAGCCGGTAAACTAGCTTGTCCGTATTGTATGGGCTAAAGCAAAGCATTTACGTTGAAGTACGGACGAAAGAATTCATGGTTTGATTGTCATCGAAGATTTCTAGACATAAATGACTAGTACAGAAGAAAAGAGATTAACTTTAAAAAAAAATCTTGTCAAAAGGATCCTCCTCCTCCGATACCTACCGGGGATTTGGTGTGGAATGATGTTCAGTAGTTGTCGAAAATAATAAAACAACGATTTATAGGGAAGCCATCTGGCTATGGCGTTGAACATAATTGGACATAACAAAGTATTTTTTGGGATTTACCTTATTAGAAGCATCTCTTGATACGACATAATTTAGATGTAATGCATATTGAGAAAAATATGTTTGACAATATTGTTAATACTGTTCTGGTTATAGAAGGTAAGACTAAAGATAATGCAAATGCAAGGCTATATATGCAAGATATGTGTAGGCGACCTGAGCTACAGCTCGTCCTAAAGCCTAATGGACAATGGGAAAAACCGAAGGCAAAGTACACCTTTACTCTTGAACAAAAACAGATGATTTGTGAGCGGATTAAAGAACTTCGAATGCCGGATGCTTATTCCTCCAACTTGAGTCGCTGTGTTGACTCACATCAAGCGAAATTGCACGGCACGAAAAGTCACGACTGTCACATTTTTACGGAACAGTTGTTGTCCATTGCCTTTAAAGAGTTACCCAATGAGGTCTGGAAACCATTTGCTGAATTAACTAAGTTTTTCAGAGACTTATGTTCTAGCACATTAAGGCGTGCCGATTTGGACAGGATGGAAGAAAATATTCCGGTGATTATACGTAAATTGGAATGCGTTTTTTCACCTGCATTTTTCGATATCAATGAAGCAAGAAATGGAGGCCCGATTCAATTTCGTTGGATGTACCATTCGAGAGGTAATTAAATAACACCAATAAAATTCATTGTGTTTTTTGTAACTATATGTTAATGAAAATTCACGAAAATTGATGTTATTTTTTGATTTTAAACAGGTATCTAGGAAAAATTAAAAAAACAGTCAAACAAAAAGCCCAGGTCGAGGGTTCTACATGTGAGGCATATTTGCGTCGTGAAACAACTAATTTTTGTTCGTTCTACTTTAAATCACAAGTTCGTATATTAAGAAATAGTGTTGGAAGGAACGACGACGGTGGGGTAAATGAATCTATTCTACCTACGTTGTCAGTTTTTAATCAAGTGGGTCGTTTACAAGGTAATAATACGACAACCCTAATCAAAAACATGTACTCATGAGAAGATTATGGCAATTTGGCATAAAGCAAAGAACAAGATAGATTCTACCCTTTAAACCCACAACCCCCTTGTACTCAAGAAGAAGATTTAAAAGGATTTAATCAAGAAAAGATCAACACTTACAAGTACTCTTGAAGCATAAATCAGATTTTTGTTGCAATGGAGATTGTAGAACTCACAATTCTTATGCTAGGGTTCATACACATGAAGAACAAGAGACTCACGTTTTTTTTTGTCTACCTCAATGAATAAAATTTGATTTCCAAAGGTTTAAAGAAGCTATTTATACCCTAGACAAAGCCAAACCCTAAATTAAGCCCATTAGGCCTAATCCCCTAAGGAATGGGCTTTAAGTGAAGCCCAGTGTGCCATCCTTACAAGGACTTATTAAAGCCTATCAAGTCATGTATTTAAAACCCAAATACAAGCTATTACAAATTATTAAAGCCCAAATAAATTTAAGCTCAATTAAACAAGGCTAGGTAGCCCCTTCATCAATAGAACACGCCTCAAGCATATGGAGTAGCTTAGGTGTGCCTTCAAGCCCAATTGTGCACTTAGTGAATTCATGCTCTTGCAACTCAAGTGTGACTTGCTCTTGTACATACGAGTTCATGGCTGTCCCAAAGGCCTTAGCCCGTGCCCTTGTGATTGGCCCACTTGGAAGAGCCAATGGATCCTTCTTGTTGCCTCTTGCTTCGACCTCGACACCATTGGAGCTCCCTTGATCCGCATCAGGTAAATGTGTAGAATGATATTTCGAATATGATACAGAATACAGAGCTGCGAGACACCACATCCTTTTGAATTGCGAAGAAGTTAAACCTTACATTAAGTAAGTGTGAAACATATGTTTTGCAACGAAATATGTTTTAACCTTCCATAACTAACTATATAAACAATTGCAGTTATTTTTTATCATACTTTCGAATTGGTGATGCTGAAGCTAGTGACCGTCTTAAATCAGAATTTGATGAGTGGTTTAAGGCATACGTAAGTATACAAATTCACATGTTTTTGTTAATTACAAAGTTTGACCTATGATTAATGATGCAAATGATTATTTATCGTAAAGGTTCATAATCCAGAAAACGGGATTACGGATCTATTTTTAAATCAATTGGCTTGGGGTCCTAATATGAAAATGAAAACATATTATACATACTTTGTCAATGGTTTCAAGTTTCACACTTTATCGTGGTGTCAAGGAAAAAAGACAATGAATTGCGGGGTTTGGGTGAAAGGAGTTATGAGGATGCTGCCGTTGAGGATGACTATTATAGAATTTTGAATGAAATAGTAGAGTTAGAATACACGGGTGAGCCAATAAAAAGGGTTGTTTTATTCAAATGTGAGTGGTTCGATCCCACACCTCGAAAATGAACTCGTATAGTACATCTAAAATGCAAAATTGTTGAAGTAAAACAATCAGGTAAGTACAGAAAATAAGATCCTTTCATAATTGCACAACAAGCCCGACAGGTATACTTTGTTAAGTATCCCAGAAAAATTAAAGAGAAAATGTGATGGCTCGTTGTCATTAAAAGTAAAGCGACAGGCCGCGTTGATGTTGAACATGCGTTGAAAATCGCTTACCAAAATGACGAGGGCGCAAATGTGAAAAACATCACTACTGATGACTTTGTAGGCTCTATGTGCGACCAAAATATGACATTAATACCGGTTGATGAAGAGGAGCTTAATCAGGTTATATATACTGACGAAGAAGATGATGATACTGAAGAGGTTGATAGTGATGAAGCTGAAGCCAGTGATGCATAAACTATGATGCATGATAAAATAAAAAGTTATATAAATTTTATTAATATATGTGCATGACTAATTTCATTGTGACTGGAGCGAGTGAAAATACGTTATTGCACTTAATTGGATATATGCGTCATTTATTCACATCAACATATAATTGTATTATACCTTATTTGATAATAAAAATTGGTACTTCAATATTTTTGTATAACTTTCATTGGATGTAGATGCGCCGTGGGAAAAATAAGATTTCGTATGGTAGACCAACTGATAGGCCGGCATCTAATCCGGGTTCTTCTTCTTCCCATAGAGGTACCTCCCCAGGATCCCTTTCGGACTCTTCCCCTTCTTACCATTCCACTCGCATAGGTCATAATCCACCACCAAACATTCCAATGCAGTTTATGCCAACTCCTTCAATACCTAGTGGCCATAATTCACCTGTTACATCGCATATTTCTAGCTCGCCGCTACCCCAGCAGCAACCACAGCCTGAGGATGACGAGTTGACTCAGGCCGATATAGAAGGAATTCAGGACACGTATGCGATGCCTGGACCTCCACTTGCACTAAATAGTAAGATTACGGTGGCACCAATTGGACCGAATCGATTAGTTTTTTTTAAAATTTACATACGTAATACAACAAATAGAAATGATAATAAATTTTGAACTCCCATGTAGTTTTTATCCTGGCAAAAGTGGTGGTATGCACATTGAAAATGTTATAAAGAGCCAGTTGGACAAACCATACCTCAGTTATGGCAATGTTCTTGAAAATGTTCGGTTGCGATGGTTCAGTGAATGGCAGGTAATTTAATTGAAATTGTATAGGCATTAATTTTGAAGGATGAATATATTTCATGTATATTTGAGTATTTCATTAATTTTTAACATGTTTGAGTGATAAAATATTATTTGTTTTTGTTAGAAATATGTTTGTTTTAGGCTGGAGGAGACGGGGCATATAAAGATAGCTTTTGACAATCATGCGGCCAAAAAAATGGTTGACATGTATCGCGATATTAGAAAAGTAATTGCGATGGGGGATGGTCGACCGCCGTGGCTCCCCGAACCAATATTTCAAGATCTGGCCATGTATTGGGGCACACCTAAATGGAAAAAGAAGAGTGAGCAGAACATGATAAATAGGAACATTGGTGGAGGTTCGTTGTATGCCGATGGGGGCAAGTCGATATATGAGCGTCGGATGGACTTGGTAGGTGCCTTTTCGTATTAATTATTTGACGTACAATAAAAGATTTAATTTTTTCTTTTAATTTAATCTTCTTTTTATAGGAGGGGAAGTTAAAGAGGCCTGCTCTTAAAAGTGAGGTCCTTCAAGATTGTTATACGAGCAAAAAAAATAAGGGCCCGGATAAAAAAACAGGCATATGGGTTCACCCGAGGCCACAACAAGTTCATGTAAGTTAGATTTGTTTAATGTAATTAATTTTTTGGTTTAAATTGCTAACATTAACGAATTACAATTGCAGGATAATTTTCAAAATTTGGTTCAGAATCGTCCGGATATGCAGGATACTAACTTATCTGATCCCTCAACGCAAGAAAGCATGAAAGAGTTGTTTGATCAGGCTGCCGGGGAGCCTACCAAGAAGGGACGAAAGTACGGGCAAAATTATCAGACAACATCGACACCTTATCACTATAGTTTTTCTTCGCCCAGTAGTTCGTCGAGCCAGTCCGACCCGGCGGTGTTGCGGTTAGAGAACCGGGTCGATCACCTAACCCAACAGAACACACAAATCATGAAAATGATGCATCAAGTGATAACGATGATTTCGCAGAACAAAGCGAGCGGCTCACAGCAACCGGCTTATGCCCCTCTGCCGGCTCAGTATGTCGTCGATGATGAAGACGCCGACTCTGATGAAGAAGACTATGATTAGTATGAACTTTGCTAGAAAATAATTTCGCTTTTTATGTATCGGTGAAGATATTCGACTGATTATGTTTTTATGTATTTGGATAAATTTTCTTTGGTTTCGTAATCTATATGTAGTTTTTAATATATTTAATATGTTATTTATTTATATATTCAAATTATGTGATTACTATATTATTTTAAATATGTTTTTTTTATAATTATGCTTATAATAACGAAGAAAAATATAATTAATTTGAATATTTTTAACAAAATATAATTTTAGGGACGAAATAATATTTTATTTCCGAAGTAATATTTATTAATTATTTTACGGCCAAAATAATTAATTTTTTTAAAAAAATATTATTTATTTTCGGCGGAATATTTCGCCGAAAATAATTAATTTGATTTAAAACTATTATTTATTTCGGCGGAATTTTCATCGAAATTGCGTCGAAAATAATTAATTTTTTTTAAATTATTATTTATTTTCGGCGGAATTTTGGCCAAAAATCCGCCAAAAATAATTAATTTTTTTAAAATTATTATTTATTTTCGGTGGAATTTTCGCCGAAATTCAGTCGAAAATAATTAAATTTTTTAAATTATTATTTATTTTCGACGGAATTTTGGTTGCAAATCAGCCGAAAATAATTAATTTTTTTAAAATTATTATTTATTTTAGGCGGAATTTTTGCCGAAAATAATAATTATTTTTTTAAATCATTAATCATTTCCGTCGAAAATTCCGACGAAAAATAACTACCAACGAGAGATTTTTCGGCAGACACAAACCACGGAAAATTAGCCGAAAATTATATTTTTGGCTGAAAATCTACCGAAAATTCAGCCAAAAAAACAGTATTTTCTTGTAGTGATACTTCTAATACAATATCTAATATGTCCTTAGAGTAATAGGTAAGACATTAATTTTGCAGACAAACGGTGTTTTAGATTAAAGATTAAATCATTATTATGGATTAAGTTTGATAATGTACGTACAAATCTTTACATAAAATTTAATATATAATTGTTTATGTGGCAAAACTAAATTCAATAAGTTTGTCCACATGTACATATATATGGTGCTTATTTGAATGGTTTCAAAAATTTAAAATTATATATGTACATACATATATATATATATATAGCGACTACATGTATTTGATAACAACTTTCATATTGTTATATACATATTTTTTTAACCAAAATTACTTTTCTTGTTCAATGGTACCTCCGATCATGCGATTTACTTTATTCTCATTGTTTTCTATTTGCACGTTCAATGTACCTAAAAAATTTTCCTCAGTGCAATACCCTACAACGGTCAATTTAAGCAAAACTGACAAAGAAATATATCATTATTTATTCAGTAGTATTAATAGAAGATGGTGCTCACACTTCTCATATTCTTCTGCAAAGCCATGAAAATCATAAAAAGCTATTATGACAAGATGACTCTTTATCTGTTCTTGCTATTATTGTGCACCAACACATTTTTCTCTATCATTTCAGCAAATCAAACTCACGTTGCTGGGAACTTCGGGCTGGGATCCAATATCACTCCAGGTAAATCTTCCAAACTTTAAATACTACATATCCATATATCTATATCTATCTGTCTTTCTATATGTGTGTCTGTGTGTTTGTCTCAATTTGGTTAGAAAGCGAGGAAACAAATCAAGATTTTTGATGGTAATCAATTGGTCACGATTAAAACGAGTCACAAACCAAGATATATACACGACAGGTGCTTCTATGGTTATTCATAGGGTACAAAAGTTTATCATATGTTTTAGGGACGGAGCAAAAAAATTTTATTTGAGGAGTGAATTTAAATTTTATAAAATATATAAATGACTATTATTATTATTGATCTTTTTTTGAGGGGTTGGGGGGTACACGTGGGGTGGGGTGATTGTATCTTCTAATTAAACCCTCAACTCCATATTTGCATATACTAATGTATTATTATCCACAAAAGTACTGATGTCTTAGCAAATGGTAGAAGTGATCACAAACAATACAAGTACCAAGTACAATTTTCGCTGTTAATCGCATCTTGCTAGTATGACATTCTGCCTTTATGAATATCTGTTAAATTTAATAATTTCTTTTTGTATTTTCAACAATTCTTGTCGCTACATGTAAATTATATAGCAAATACTATACAAGCTATTATTGACAATTACTTTGACATTATTAGTTATTTAGCTTATCCTTGTCTCTCCCTCTCTCTGCCTGTCACTCTCTCTGTCTCTCTCTCATTGGTTCGGGAGATTGGGGGACCATATTCATACCTACTACGGCAACGTAGGAACCAATTAACTATAGATGGAAATAGTTTTTCCATGCGAATATCCCTGTCTCTCCCTCTCTCTGCCTGTCACTCTCTGTCTCTCTCTCATTTGTTCGGGAGATTGGGGGACCAAATTCATACCTACTACGGCAACGTAGGAACCAATTAACTATAGATGGAAATAGTTTTTCCATGCGAATGGACATCCGTTGACCCGGATTCCGTGGCAAAATTGAGTTAATTAACACAACAAATGAGAGGTTCTTTACATTGGTTTATTGGTCACCTTCATGGGTTGACTAAAAAGAAATTCATTGCAACGTTTACATCTATACATGGGATAATTGAACTTTTGGTCCTCCCAAGTATACCCTAATCTATGGGATAATTCTTATTTCCGTCCGTTATATTTAGAGATGTATGTTTTTTTATTCATTAAGTATATGTTTTACAATTTTAATCTTATATATTTTAAAATATTATAATTTCAGTCTGATTTAACTAGAATCCATCAGAACTCACTGACATAGCGCATAAAATTGTGACATCACATCAGGGAGTTCTGAAGGATTTTGGTGAAATCGAACTGAAATTGCAATATTTCTAAAATATATAGGACCAAAATTAAAAAATGAATACTTAACGGGCAAAAAACATACACCACAAACATAACGGATAAAAATGATAATAATCCCCCAAACCTACTTTTGATCTCTATGTTTCATCACTCATATATACATGCACGCCCTAATATTTTAATTTTTAATCACTTTTGCTCCCACTAGTGAGAGAACTTATTAATAGAAGGAGAGGATCAAAACTGATTAAAATTCATGACGTGAGTGATTAAAAATGATTTTTTTTTGATGGATGAGCGATTGAAAATGATTCAAATATATGCTACTTCTGTTAGTTTTAACAACAGATGAAAAGTGATTAAAAATTTAAACATTAGAAATGCATACTGATGAGCGATGAAATAGTAGGACCAAAAGTGTATCTATGATATACTTGGTAGACCAAACACTACAAGGAAAACTAATATTAATGACAAAACAGAAAAGCGGCATAAGAAAGTTGTCACCAATATTTGTCATTTATCTTGATTTTGTTAATTAAATTTGTTTGGCGGCAAATAATTTTTAGGATCAAAAGTGCATCCTAATTTGAGTTTATATAAATGATCATTTAATTTTTTAGGGTTTACAAAAAAAATTGTTGGGTGAATAAGAGTAAAAATTATTTATTCAAATTTATGTCTATTTCAAATAATATTTTTTAAAATATTTATTTTAGAAATTTATATAGTTAAATATGACTTTAGTACTAAATTATATTATGTCTTGGCATTTCGTAAGTGCCTAGTTAAATGAGAAAATTTTCAAACAAATGAATTAGAATTTGATATAATATATATTTTTTGAACAATACACCCTTGAGGAATTTCAAATATATTTATATATATATATATATATATATAATATGATATAGTTTTAAAGACATGTTTGACTATTTAAAAATTAAAATCTTTGAATTTAAATTATTATTTTAGAAGTTATTCTTGAATTACATATACTTTGATGATTAATTTTTACATTGTATTCCCATGACCCAGTAATATTATATTTGTCGCGTAATATAACAAATTAAATTAAGCATTTAATAGAATCAAATTAGGATAATTTTTTTTAATGTCAAATATAGATTAATTTGCAGTATACACCTTGAAACTAAATTAATAAGTTGTACCATTAAAATAAAATTAAAAGAAACGGGAAACTCGTCTTTCTTTGAACAATTTTACCATCATATTAGTAGTATTTTAGTCTAAATATAAATGTGGGTATAATCTGTCATAATTATATCGATTTCTAGATGCATTTTGCTATTTTTCTTATTTAATGGTGTACAATGCTCATTTCGCTTATTTTTGGGGTGCAACGTGTAAATTAACCGACATAAAATGTTCAATACTATTATAGTTTTAACAGTTTGCAATACTAGAATTAGAGCTTCAACTATGATTCTTTTTTCTTTCTTTTTTAAACTAATTTGGTAAATTTATGATCGAACAAATAGAATTGAAAAAATTATAATTAAAAAAGTAACGCTCTTCGATATTTAGCATATTAATCTGGCATGCCAAATTTTTGTTTAGAGGGTGTTTGCAATTACTTAAAAAGATGTGATTTTGAACGTCCAACTTTAAAAATGCACAAACTAATTAACCAAGTGTCAGGGAATCGAACTCCAACTTAGGAGAAAAAAAGAAAACAAAAATCTATTGAATATCATTCTATTTGTTACTAACATTTGTTAATCATTGTCTTCACTAATTTCTTAATTGAATATCATTTTACCATTATACTATAAATCAATTATTCATGTCTCCCAAATGATAAAGATTTTTTTCTTTTCTTCATATACCTTTTAATACTTTTTAAAATAATTTCAAAACACTCTGTACTTATACTGTGAATCACTTTTCTTAATCTCTACTTATAATATGAATCACTTTTCTTAAAAATACAAAAATTAATCACTTTAAAAAGCACGAGTTTTTGCGAACATCCTCTTAATAGAAATTTCGAGTAGATTCATTCCTGTCCTCGCCCCCTGCACTTTAAATAGTGTCCCCTTCTTTAAAGAGTCTTACAATTTGATTTTATGACCCTTAGTCTTTTTGTAACACCATCAACATACAAAGCCATTCTAATATCATGATTCTTTATATGCTTTTTCCATGTTTCTACGTCAACACATTTTATATCCCATGCAGTCAATACTCTCTCTGCAAACCAAATTCTCTTTGGAAATCGAACAATCATTTCTTCTGGAGGGAACTTTGAGCTAGGATTTTTCTCTCCAGTTAACTCTTCCAAATACTACATAGGCATTTGGTTCAAAAAAGTATGGAAACAAACCATAATTTGGGTTGCGAACAGAGAAACCCCAATTTCAGACATGAATTCTGCTTATCTCAAGATTTTAGACGGTAATTTAGTGCTTTTAAATGAGTCCCAAATCAAGATTTGGTCCACTGATGTGAACTCCACAACTCCACCTAATTCTACAATTGCGGTACTTCTTGATAATGGAAACTTGGTTTTGAGATCACATGATTCAAGTTCAAGTCAGCCTTTATGGGAAAGTTTTAACAATCCAACTGATACTTGGATGCCTGGAGCAAAGTTTGGTTATGACAAAAGAACACAAAAGAAACAAATTCCAACTTCTTGGAAAAATTCTCACGACCCTGCTTCTGGGCTATTTTCTATTGAGTTTGATCCAAATGGGAGCCAGTTTATTACAATGTGGAATAGGAGTGAGCAGTATTGGACTAGTGGATCTTGGAATGATCGTACTTTTAACCTAGTTCCTGAAATGCGTATGAGTTTCGAGACATATAATGTAAGTTTTGTTGACAATGAGAATGAGACTTATTTCATGTATTCGCCTAACAATCCATCTGTAATAACAAGATTGATTATGTATTCCTCGGGGCAGATGAAGCATATGACATGGTCGGATAATACAAGTTGGATTTTATTTTTTTCTCAGCCCAGGCAACAATGTGAGGTTTATGCTTATTGTGGGCCATTCAGTATTTGCGATGAGAAATCATTGCCGTTCTGCAATTGTTTACCTGGATATAAGATCAAATCTGATAGTGATTGGAGTTTGCAGGACTATACTCGTGGATGTGAGAGAGAGATTAACTTACATTGTGAGAATAATGTTACCACTTCTAATGGGGAAAAAGATAAGTTCATAGTGAATTCGAATGTGAGATTACCTAAATACTCTCAACTATTGCCAATTCGGAGAATGGACGAATGTGATTCTGTTTGCTTGAGTAATTGCTCTTGCACAGCTTACACTTATGATGAAAATGGGTGCTCTATTTGGAACGGTGAATTGTTGGGTTTGGAACACCTAGCTGAAGGAGATGGTGCTGGAAAAACTATCCACATCAAGCTTTCTTCTTTCGTCATCTGTGTTTGCTGGCACCAAGAATCATAAGTTGATTCTTATTGGTGCCACTGTGGGTTCTACTGCAATGGTATTAGTATTCTTGGCGATAATTTTGATCTCTAGTCATCAAAGGCAACATAGGGGAACTTCTAAGGTAGATGAGGGTTTTTTGATTGCATTTAGATACAAAGACTTGCAAATTGCAACCAAAAATTTCTCAAATAAATTAGGGGGCGGAGGTTTTGGATCTGTTTTCAAAGGGACTTTACCTAATTCAACTATTATTGCTGTGAAGAAACTAGAAAGCATCACCCAAGGAGAGAAGCAATTTAGGACGGAAGTCAGCACAATTGGAATGATTCAACATGTCAATCTTGTAAGGCTTCGTGGATTTTGTGTTGAAGGTAATAAGAAGTTAGTTTATGATTACATGAATAATGGCTCCTTAAATTCTCATCTTTTCAATGCCAAGAAGTCCAAAGTTTTGATGTGGAAAACTAGATATCAAATTGCATTGGGAATAGCGAGAGGATTGGCATATCTCCATGAGAATTGCAAGAATTGCATTATTCACTGTGATATAAAGCCAGAAAACATTTTGCTTGATGCTGAATTTTGTTCTAAAGTGGCAGATTTTGGTTTGGCAAAGCTGGTGGGGCATGATTTTAGCCGGGTTCTCACAACAATGAGAGGTACAGTAGGTTACCTTGCACCAGAGTGGATGTCGGGTCTTGCAATAACGTCCAAAGCGGATGTCTACAGTTTTGGGATGATTCTTTTTGAGTTGGTATCAGGAAAAAGAAACTCCACAAACTTAGACGATGGAAATAATAGATATTTCCCTTATTTGGCTGCAAAGGTAATGACAGATGGTGGTAACATACTTGAGCTTTTAGATCCTATTTTGGATGGGAATGCTGATGTTGATGAAGTATCAAAAATATGCAAAATTGCTTGTTGGTGTATTCAAGGTAATGAGAATGTTAGACCATCGATGGACCAAGTGGTTCAAATTCTCGAAGGGGTTATAAACGTCAACTTGCCTCCCATTCCTCGGTGGTTAGAAGGTTTGATCGAAAATGCTGATTAGATGAGTTATTGATAACTCACGTTATCATCAAAAGTATGAGTTTGACTATTTTGAGTGCTTAATGTTTTTAGATAATTCATATAAACATGTAATTATATATCTATTGCATGTAATTGATCCATATTATAGACATACCCCCCCCTCCCCCCCGGCATGAAAAAGTGATTTTATGATAACTTCATAGTGGTGGAGTTAGAACTCTAAAATTAGAGAGATCACTTGCATATATGCGTTAGACTGTGTACAAGGCAATCAATATATTTACTCAAAATTGAAAATAATAGGCGCACACTATGCGTTTTCAAAGTATTACATTATGAATTTCCAAAATCATTGTGTGTGTGTGTCTATATTTAATGCATTTGTAAGAAGAGAATGGAATAAGCCAACTTTGGGAAAAACATCACTCACTTGAAATTCCCAAAACTTAGTTGCTTAGAAATTTCCAAAGCATGATTGTATCCAATAACATGTAGTTCTTGATATTTTATAATTGTAATCTCAAAAAGTTGATTGCTATAAAAGGGAAAAAAAGTCAAATAGCATCAATGTTGCATATATATAGTATAAATTTTTGACATTCAGCGGTAAATATATATATATATATACATACATAAGATATATTTTTAGAGCCGCTGGAAATAACATTTTGAGGATATATGACAAATGACAAGTTACAACTGCTAATATTATGTAAATTTGAAAACATGATATTGGTCTCCTCAAAAGGGAAAAATTAAAAAGAAAAAAGAAAAATGGAACAAAATAAATATGACGTTGATACAACTTTCATATAGTCAATTTTTTTTTTGTCATTAATAATATTTTTTTTTCACAGTACTTCTAACGTGATTTAATTGATTCTCACTGTTTGATTGTTTTTTAACATTCGACGAACTTAAAAACGTTTTTGTTAATGCGATGCCATACACTGATGGTTTGGAGCGACAGACACAACTGTCAATCTTAGCAACCAAGTTGACTTGTACGTGGTGCTCACACTCAGTCGGGTAATTCTATGATAAGTCGGTCTGGTACTTGTAGTTCCCTTAAAAAATTACACAACAATCCAAAATTAATATATATCTCCATTATAATTCGTTGAACCGACATTTAAATATACAAAGTATTTCACTAAATATCCAATATAATGCTCTTCATATCTGTACTCCTCGAGCGTTGATCCAAATGAAATACACTAACAATTCGATCTCAAAATCAGCTTTCAACCACAACCATCGCATTTTCTTCAAGTTCAACTGAATATACGCCTCCAAATCCATTTACGATACGTACTCTATGCTATGTTTGCTGCTTTAACAGCCTATGGTGGAAGATTTTGAAATATAAACAAAAGGCTTAGTGAGTTTGTAAGGTGCTCGAGTGTAATTTCTTTCAAAATTAAATGATGATTTGTCTTTGATAATAGAAATATATAGTTGTTGTATTAACCAATAAGATTGGAACACTGAACTGGACCACTTGACTTATTTATTTTACTGAGAGGACCAATATACTTAGTGCATTGGATAAGTGCACCAAATGTGTTGAAAAAGAATATTTGATGGAATCTAAGTCTTTTAAAGATATAGATATCTCTAAATTGAATTGCAAAGTTCAAATTAATTGTAAACCTTTGGCCATAGTATTTGGAGTGAAGTGTCACCGAAGTTATATGAAAATGTGATATTTTCATGTGGAATGTTTTAACAAATGCAAATCAGGAATTTAGAATAACATGTAAAAGTAAATCTGATAGTAATTTTATTTTGTTTTTGGCGACTATCTCCTAGAGGGGTCAAAATGAAAATAATTATTTTGAAAACCCACTAAGTAATTCAAGTTAATTTTAGAGTGCAACAACGTTTATTTAATGGAATAAAATGTTAAGTAGTAGGCAAATGTTATCATGAGATGATAATAGATTTTATCTGTTTGGAGCTAAAATTAATTTTTTTTAAAGTCCCTTCGCAAACCTCTAAGTGAAACTCATTTGAAAATTATTTAATTATAAATGAGATAAATATATTGGACAATGGTTGAGGAGAATAGCTGAAATTTTATTTTTGGAAAAACTAAAATTTTAGTGGTAGGACGGTGACTATGCCACAAAGCACACTAGAGTTCAAAACCACTCGTGCTCCAATTTTTGCCATGAGGGCGATTGACTCTAATACTGGTCTGGCCCGTGTGTTATATGCACTTGACACAATTGCGGCTAGCCGGGCACATGAGATGTGTTTTGAATGTGTAAGTCGCGTGTGCGGTGCACGTGCCACGATTTGGTGACTCCTAGCGTTTTGTGGCCGATTTTTTGCATGGAAAATTATATAAAAATGGAGTCTTGAAAAAGTATACTGCACTAGTCATTGTCATGCATGAAGCTAACCATGATGATGACAAATAAGAGTCCGTTCTCTCCACCGTCCCATATCAATGAAGAGATCTCACATATTTTAAATTTTTTAATAAATTTCAACTATTTACTTATTTATCATATTTATATATGAAAAATTTAACAATGCAATAAACAATCTTCCACAAATTTAAAAATATTAATCTATAATTAAGTTGTATTACTCACTTCAAATGACAAGATATGAGGGAAAAAAATCTAATCTAGAAACTGGTACAGTCCTCCATTAACTAATTGTTTGCATAAAAAATTAGCAGCCCTACTTTGTTTGTTGAGTATGCATTGTCTCATTGAGTGTGCAAAGATTTATGTTTCATAATTTTTCACAATTACCAAGTTCGATGAGAAAATAACAATTACGGAATTAGATTGTGTGTGCAAAGAATATGTATTTGCTTAAAGTTCAGAATCATTGAATTCAATGACGGACACATGGCTTCAAAATAAGCTTGTCACTACTAGAAAAACAGCTAATAGCCACGGATTTTAGCCACGAAAAATCCAGTATCTAATCCGTGGCTATCAACCACGGATTAGCCACAAATTTAAAAAAATATGAAAAAACTTAGCCACGGATTGGTCGTAACTAAGTTGGCCGTGGCTATTCTTGGTGGCTAAAATTGGCGCGAAATTTGCCACCAATTTTTAGCCACGGATTAGCCACGGCCAATCCGTAGCTAATTTAGTCACTGGTCAGGCCATGGCTAAAAATCCGTGGCCAAGTTTTTTTTTTTTTTTTCTTTTGGCACTAAGTGTGGTTTGAACTTTTGACTTCTTAGTTGAAGTTAGAGCATTAAACCACTACGCGACTTTAACTTGTTATTTAATAATTAGTTTTTGCTATACTTAACTAATATATGTATATTATATATATTGATATATATATATATATAATAAATGATTCGATATATTACATACATATAAGATTAGATATACTTATATACATGTGTATTTATATATAATTAGATGTATCTATATCAGATATATATGTACATATATGACATATATTAGATACATAATACATTGATATATATTTATATAGATGATTGATATATATATTTCAATGTTTATTTCAATATCAATTCCAATGACGAATGATCATTTCAATTATTTGACGATATTATAATGTTCTATTGAGTTAATATACAACTTAACTTTCATAATTATTTCTTTAGATTTAATTTACCATTTTATTATAACATCACAATATATATGTTGGATTATACTACATATATAAGTATATAAGTATACTTCTAATCAGTCCATTTCATCGTTTATTGTCAATGTTTATATATAAGAGTTAATTATCTGGCTTTGAAAGTTTATAATTGATCAATTGTCATAACTTATATTATAGTTTTAATAATAATTCAACAACGTATAATTGTTATTGATAATTTACAATATTTAAGTGTAAAATAACTAGACTAATTAGGCCAAAGTGGTTTAGCCACGGCCAGGCCGTGGCTAATAGCCACGGTCTGACCGTGGCTAGTTTAGCCACGGGCTAGCCGTGGCCAGTTGTTAGCCATAGAATAATTTTTTTTTTTTTTTAATCTGATGTGGTTCGAACTCTTAACCTCTTGATTGAAAGTAAAGTATCAAATCACTGCACCACTTTAATTTTTTGTTGAAGAATTAGTTTTTGCTGTACTTAACTAATATAAATTATGCGAAATTCTTAATATAAATTATCTAAATAAATTTTTTTGATAATTTTTGTTTTTGCTATTAATTTATTAAATGTTTTTTATAATTAATAAATTACTTGTTCAATCACTAAATACTTTTCAATAACAAAAAAAGAAAGGCCAAAGATTAGTAAAAAAAAAGAAGAAAGGAATACTTTTCATAATGTGGATTTACGCTATAGAACTATGTGTTTCAAATTATTTTCTTAATTATACACTTAATTTAAAATATTTAAAATTGATGTATATTCATACAATAAAGGAGATTCAACATAAATAATTTCATTAAATTATGAAAGTTATCCCATAATATAACTGATAGAGTTATACTTAAATACATTTATGAACCAAAAAAGTAAAGCGAGTTTGATTTAAGTAGTGATCAAAAATCATTTGATATAACTTGTCAAAAATTAATTTAAATAACTAATTCTACCAAATAAATTCAAATATTTGATTTTGTGTATTTAAATTGATTTAGGATTATTATTCATTTTACTCAATAGGAAAATAAAATTAGTATTTGCAATTATTGAAATAAATGTTTTACCTACATATTTGAAATAAAAAATAAAAATAGGTTAATAAATCAAAAATTAGTAAAACTAATAAATTATAAAAATAGATTATTTAGTTTTGATTTATTTATTTATTTATTTATTATTTTAGATTAGACATGGCCTGGCCTGTGGCCATTGGCCACTGATTATCTGTGGCTATTAGTCACGGCCTGGCCGTGGCTAAGCCCTGGCTATTAGCCACGACCTTACATTTTCCAGAACTTTTGTGACCACATTGGCCACAGCCTGACCATGGCTATTAGCCACGGCCAGACCGTGGCTAATCCATGGCTCAGTAAAGGTCGTGGCTAATGTTAGCCACGCCACTTTTAGCCACAGATAAAATCTGTGGCTAATCCGTGGCTAATTTTCTGGGCCACGAATTTTGGCCAAAATTTGTGGCTAAATCAGTTTTTTCTAGTAGTGTGTACTGTGCGCGGGCCTGCTAGTGTGCAATGAAAACACTAATGTGAAGTTATTAATATAAATTGCACCTCTAACTTTTAAATTGAAACGATTGCACTAAAGTAGGCAAACACTACCCCTAAGATTCTACTTGCCTACAACTAGAGGTGGTACTTAAAAATTTAGTGTTCAAATGATTACAATATGGTTTGAAAAAGTAAAGCTAAGGAATTGCATTGAAAGATGATGGCTATTCAAAATAAGCACTACAGATTTTGGCTATGAATGTATGCATTGATTACAAGAGCCATATCTACGAACAAGTGAATTGAAAGACCTCTAGGGAGTTTTACTACAAATGGTTGCATTGATGACTTCGTATGATGACTACACACAAACGCATTGAAAGGCTTGTAATATTCTACGAACATTGATGACTATGACTACAATTCCTCATGCATGTACTCGACATGAATATAGGATACCGCTAAGCCATATTGATATCTCATCCTGATTGGGCGAGTGATAGCTATGAACTAAGCTAATCTTGGTTTATTTTAGGCTAAAGAATAAAAAAAAGTATAAACTTCTTATTGAAGTTGTGTTGAATTGATTGGTTGATTGTAGCTTGTTTCTTCTTGGTGCTTCCCAGCTCCTTTTTATAGCTTGAGTCTTCAACAAACTCCACATTGTTCTCGGAGTTAGACCACTTATTCAAATTTGAAAATTTGAGTAAATGGCGTGCCTTGTGGCAATGCCTTATGTTTTCTTTGGTAATGTGGTAATGCCACTTTATCTAAAATTCAGATGGTCTAAGAATTCCATCACATGGCAATTATTCTTGGCACTGTAGTTATGCCAACCCCTATACCTGTGGCGATGTTAGTTATTTTTGCTAACATCTCTAAAGGCCATGGTGTGCAATTGAGCACATGATTTTATTTGCCATTTTATTTAATTTTAGTCGAGTGCGCCTTAGAGTATTTATTCAAATATTTAGGCCTTGGCCCATGCCGTAACGCGGGCTTACATTAAAATGACTGGGCCTAATTCATCTTGGCATGGCTAACTAACCATCTCCAAAATTTACAATATTTTTTGGGCCTAAACAATGCCTCCCACAAGCTTTAATCAAATGCAAATTTTGGTTGAAGCTCAATAAATACCCTATCGAAAAGATAAAATTCCTTTTCCCTTTCCCTTTCCCTTTTTTATAATTTTAATAAAAGAAAATAATTCATATAAATATATACTTCTATATATATACATAAATTTTTATAAATGTAGTGGTCAATATATCATTTCGTATTCAAAATACCATCACAAATTTAAAAATATGGCCATGATTGGCGCAATCATATGATGGTGCCCTTTGGGTTTCCCAAAAGAGTAGTTCCATAATGGCTTCCTTCTCCTACGTGAACTCTACTTAAGCTTAACTCCTTCAATTCCCCACTTTCCCCACTTCTCTCAATGCTTATCCTCTAACTATTCGTGCTATTCTCCTCTCTCTCTCTCACTCACACACACACACACACACACCAACCACTTTGCCTGTCACATCACCCTCCTTATTTCTCTGACTCATGTTATATGATTGGTTCTACTTCTTGTTTGTTGCTCTCTATCAACAATACTAATATTGGTAATTAAGTCTGCAGGACACTTAAGCCATAACATATAGTGAAGTTTATATAAGCAAGTACAACCATAAAGTGGTTTTTTCCATTTCTTAAGGTTTGTGTTATATATTAAGCTCAAAAGGATGTTATTCTTGATGGCAAATATAGAAGACAAATATAAAAGAAAAATGAATGTGCTCAAAAACAAATCAATTATATAAAGTATGCATATGTGAGGATAATAAAACATCAAATACATCATATGCAAGTGGGCTCATCTCAACATACTTAGCACAACATTATTATTTAGTATTTGGACAATTATTATCCAACGTTCAGAAAAGGGCCTCCAAATTTAAGTTAAAAAGAAGACCTTTTAACAGAAAGGCCCTCCTTTTGGGTAAATTTGATTCTTTTGAATCTTTTGCACATTTTAACAAATAACAAAATTTAAATATAGATCATACGCTGCGTGTTACAGCTACACCCATTGAGATTTCGAATAATTATAGTTTGGCACACAATCATTGAAAAACTACAATAAATCCCCCATGGTATATTATGTCAAACAACGAAAACCCTGTTGCTAGGGTTTCATTAATTTTTTATGTGAAATTTTGAAGTTACCCTTTTCTGGCAGGCTCCGTTTTGTAGCCAGTTTTGAGTGACTGACATACTCCTCGAGGGTGGTATATAAGGTTTCAAATCAAGTTGTTGCGTTTTATGTTTTATATACATAAAAGGGAAAAATGTAATATTGTCATTTTCTGTGCGGAACCCACCAATTGGTAGGGGAAGAAATTAAATGGTTTGTTCCACTTGGACTCCAATGATATCAGAAAATGCAGGGATCGGGAGCAACACACTAGGTAGTCTGTTGGTACTAGCGTCGGCCGAGGGGTCAGTGGCGATAAGCATATTGGAGGAGAAGATCGTGACAAGAAGATCGAAATGGGTTGACAAGCGGCAAAACAGTGGCTAAATTGATTGACTCTGGTAGATTTGGAAAGGTTGAGGCAAGGCAATCTTGTTGCTGTACAATTCCCCAGATTCTAATGAGGTTCACTGGAGATGCAATGTTGATTGAGGCATCAATGTGTAGCATAGAACAAACTATATAGAATGTTGGATTTCGACATAAATTGATAGCTGACAGTATATAGAATAGGTTGATAGCTAATGGTGGCAGCACCACCAACCAAAGGGGTGGAATTGTGTTTTAGAGAGGACAAATTTCCCTATTGAGGGAAAACCTCATGTTTTAGGGGCTTGGGTTTTGGTGCAAGAATATGATTGTCTTTGGACAATTGCGCTCCTACAACAAAAACTGTCCTTTTAGGTTTTCAAATTATCATATTTGGATTCAATAAACTAAAGAAGAAAAGGGCAAAAAGGTCATTGGTTACCAACATTCCATCTAGGTTTTGCAATTAATGCATACCTCAAGGGGTTATTATGATTTTTTAATAATTGTGATTAAATTATAACTACATCAAACTTCAAGGGATGTTATTATAATTTACCCTTAAATAAATGCCCCTATAGGCTATAAGTCATGTGGATTGCGTTTAGTCGAATGCAAAGCACTACCAACTCATAGCAGCCAGTGTAATTTTCAATACACTTTGTTTTTTTTAGTCAAACCTCCAATTCGAGTCCATATTGCAAAAGGATATAGATGATGAGTCAATTGCTTTGGTTGGGACAATTGCTGTAATTTTGCAAATGTTAGAGTAACAAGTCAATGAAGAACGACATACAATGAAGACAACAAAATCTATTAGGCGTAGTATAAATATCACAAGACTGGGCGTAGTTTAAATATGGCGCAGATTATGAGCAACACATTTTCAATTCCATTCAATGACAAATAGACATAAGTAAAAGGCCATGATTTGCCACCCAAGACCAGGCATTGCATTAATTTTCTTCTTTGGGCATGAGGAGTATTTGTTTGATTGCTATTTTCTACCAAACTTTGTTCCCTCAATATTTCGCGGAGTAATAAACATAATAATGATTTTTTTTTAAAGAAGAAGATAAAACTGAATGAAAGATTGGGACAGAGCCAGGGAATTGGAAGGTACGATTGCACCCCTCAAATTCATAGCGAATTATAATTTAAATTTATTTTTTAAAAAACTTTAAATTTTGTTTTCTCTAAATCATAGAAATATTTTTAATATTTTATAGAAGTATGACCTTCCCTCCCCAAACAATTTTTTTTTTTGATTTCGTCCCCTAGATAGAGAGCAAGAATCCCTAGGATATATATATATATGTATATATTAATTAATTTTTAATTAGTTTACTTTCATGATTATATTTTTTATTTTTGGTTTTAGCCCCCAGTTCTAATGCATTGGCCAACTAATCTAGATCGATTACTGTAAAAGTCCATTATAAAAGCGACCCTTCCAACTCAATTGCACATTCATGATTCATTTCAATGTATATACCTAGTTTCTTATATTTTTTTTGAATATTTGATAAATTAACTTTCATACACGTTTCAAAATTCAAAAACAGTGAATATTCAATTCTAGTTCTTGTTTCTTCTTTTTCAATCATGATACATACATACACAGTTTTATTTTTTATTTTTATATTTATAATACATACGTACATACATCATTCATATACTCACACAATCAAAATTCGAAATCCTGATGATATTCTCCACACTTCTAGAGTAAGAGTAAATTTATATTAAGCTAAAGTGCCACTAGAGTCGGAGTAAATGTATATTAAGCTAAAGTGCCAAGAACATGATACGTACATAGAATCAAAAATCAAACACAAAATAAGAAAAGCTGAATATTAAAGGATACAATCAAAGGTAAATGTTTTTAATTTAAAAAAAATAATTGGTTAATAAATTATAAAAATTACTAAAATTAAATTACAAAATTGATAAAACTAATGAAATTTATTAAATAATTTAAATTTAAAACACTGCAAAACAATATTTTAAGTATAAAAAAATCATTCAATAATCAAAGAGTTCTTTTGGCGCAACGGTTACGTGCTCCAATTACAACCCCAGTGTCCTGTATTCGACTCTCCTTAAGCACAAAAAAAAAGAAGCACTTGGGGGAGCGCGGTTCAGGTTTGGGTGTGGGTGGGTGTGGGTGTGGGTCCGAGTTGGGGCGTAGGGCAGCGTTGGGTGTTTGGGTAGGGTTTTGCCTTTTTTTTTTTCTTTTTTTACTGTAGCCACAGCTAGTACAAGGATTAGCCACCACCAAGCATTTTAGCGATTAAGAGGCCAAATTTGGCCACGGATGGATCGTGGCTATGAGCCACGATTAATACGTGGCTAAGGCGAGGTCGTGGCTAAATTTAGCCATGATTTTTTTGCTTGGCTAATTTTTTTAGCCATGGATTTTTGAGCAAATCCATGGTTAATTCCTCTTTTTCTAGTAGTGTGATCAGCTCAGGTACAATCTAGCTTCAACTACTTCACAACTCGTAGCCCTTGTTCGCCCAATAGCATTACCACCTTCACCTCATCCCATGTGCCTGTTTCTAGGTTAATGCATTCTGCTATTGTCATATTGTCCTCATAACCCATCGGGAAAAGTTTCTTCCCGAGTCTATTGGTCCTCAATCAGTCATACCGATGTTCTATTCCCAACTCGCCACTTTAAGCCTTTCCTTAGCCATTCATTACCCTCTACAATGCTCTTCCACATGAAGGACACCCGCTTGCAAAGAGAGTCGGCATTTGTCAATATGCGTTAGGCTTGCTTAGCAAGCAACGCCAAGTTGAATACCCGGTGGTCCCATAAGTCGAGCCCACCCTCTGCCTTACACCTATAGAGATTCGACCAAGCCTCCCATGAGATTTTGCATCACCCGTCCTCCCCCTCCCCCCCCCCCCGCCAACAGAAACGATTGCATAACGAATTCACTTCCTTGCAAAAAATAGTTGGGAGTTGAAAGATGCTTATGGCATAAGTTGGAATAGCCTGAGCGACTGCGTTTATTAAAATTTCCTTCCCTCAAGCCAAGAGAATCTTTTCTTTCCAGCCCTGTAAACTGAACTAAATTCGATACTTCAAGTACTGAAAATCCTGTCTCTTGGACCGATCGAAATTAACTGGGAGGCCAAGGTAAAGCTCCATAGGAGTGTTCAAGCATTGCAGTAGTATGCACACCATTTCTCTTGTTTGCATTCGTGTATTAGTGCTAGAGACCAAGGACATTTTGGCTAAGTTTATTTTTTTGTCCCGACCACCTTTCATATCTTCCCAACAACTCCAGTCGATGTCTGATGTCCTACTCTTTTGCACAGCTGAATAATAACAAGTCATAAGCAAATAAGAGGTGTGTTAATCTCGGAATGCCCCCACAGATGCGAAGCTCACTCATTAATCCACTCGTATGGGCTTGTTAAAGGATGCTCGAAAGTCCTTCTGAACATAATAGGAAAAGATATGGTGACAGGGGGTCTTCTTGTCTCAATCCTCGAGTTGGCTTGAATTTTGTCGTTAGCTCGCCATTGATACACACCTGAAATTGTATTGAGCTAAGATACTGTATTATCCATTCTATCCACATCGGCTGAAATTTCATGCTTTGCATGACTGCAAATAGAAAAGGCCATTCCACCCTATCATAGGCCTTTGACATGTCAAGTTTGATGGCTATATCTTCAAATCCACCCCTTGTCCATTTTCTCAATATATAAATAGCCTTATGAGCTAAAATGGCGTTGTCGTAGGATAAGACGGCCTGGAATAAAAGTGCTCTGGTTCTCTTGGAATAAAAGTGCTCTGGTTCTCTTGGAATAAAAGTGCCCTGGTTCTCTGATATAATTTTCCCCAAGACTCAACTTAGTCGATTAGGTAGAAACTTGGCCACTATCTTGTAAGAGACATTACACAAGTTGATCTGACGGAAGTCTATTATAGCTTCCGTGCCCTCCTTTTTCGGTATAAGAACTATAGGCGTTTTATTGATGACCTCCAATGAGGAATTATATCCATTGTTGCTACACCTTATAAGAAACTAATTGTTTGCCCGGAAAAAGTCATCACCTACCCAGTTCCAATATTTCTAATAGAACCCGATAGGGAACCCATCCGGGCCCAGTGCTTTGTTCAGATGCATCCCTTTCACGGCTGAAACTATTTCTGCACCAGTTAGTGGCGTGATCATGGCCTCTCTATCCTCCCTCGACAACCTGATAGTCATGAGTGTATCCAAGTAGGTCGGACTTTGGGGATTCATAGTCGTGAAAAGCCCTTTAAAGTAATCAATCGCTGCCTTTTTTATGTCCTCTTGTTTTGTGTGTCGACTCCCTATTAAAGTCCTTAAGTGCAAAAATCGCATTTCTTTGTTTTCTCTGAGACGCCGTTTGGTGGAAAAAGGTGGTATTTTATCACCATTCGTCAACCAGTCTACCCTCTCTCTCTCTAGTGCCAAAGTTGAGATTCATCGTCTTGAAGAGATAAAATCTGTTTCTCAATCTCATTAATCCTCGCTTCTCGATCAACTAGTTGTCTATTCATTGTGGCTGCCTCTTATTTTGATTGCGTTGCACTCAACTTTTTTTGCATGTTTCCCATCGTATCTCTATTCCATTTGGCTAGTTTCATCAAGCAGTGCTTCGCTTTCCTCTCAAAGCAGTCAAAATTGAAGTTGTCGTTGCTGGTTTGATCTCCCCATGTGTCATGTGAGCTGCGGGAGACAAGGACAGTCGGCCCGCCTGGCAAGCTTTGTTGACGCATGAGCAGAGGCACTTCCTTAGTGGCAATTGGGTTCTTGTTTGAACTGATCACTCATCAGGCCATGTGGTATATCTCCACCAAGTTTGGTGTCGTTCCGTGTCCGTTTGGGCACTGAAGTATAGGAGCAATCGACAAGCAGTGCTCTGCGCGGATGCAGGCGCTTTAACTCTTGGGTAGAGAGCTTAATCATTGGAGATTTGCGAAACTGTTTCAGTGGCATGTTCCTAAGGGTGTTAGGGACATCTCCATCAGTTTGGGCAGTATTTGGATGCCGTTTGAGTCTGGGAATGTGACTGAGCGCATAGGCTGCCAGTGCAGTAGCAGTTGTGTAATTTCAGCTATACAGTGAGGGAAACTATGTGTGAATGGAGGATCGTTTGGGGATGGAAACCTGGTGATGCTAATGTACACATCGGGAGCATCGTGTAGGTGAAAGCGGTGTGCAATTTGGAATTAGGACAAGGGAGTTACGCCAGATTGTGACTCTTCGGCCCTTTGAGTATGCAGTACTGGCACAAGCGTTTATTTTTCCAAGAGTATTATAAGGAGGACACACCTTGGTGAGCAGCGGCCAGTCCTCCCCGTGCTGTCCTAGCACAAAGCACGCATCCTTGGTGGGCAACGACTGCCACCAGGGGCCGGCTCTTGGCACTCGAAGGAGTGTCTTGAGTCCTCAGTCAGGTCGAGAACCGAACGAGCGGCGTGGGACCCGTGGGGTCAGTGTTGGGCAGCTCATAAGCGCCCAGAGGCTGCCATATGACGGACGCTATGCCCAGCGGGCTTCGATATTATGGGGCGGCACCTCTGGGTTCGATCGAGTGATCGAGGCAAGCAGACCGAGGCCTCATGATCTAACTCGGAGGCACGTGCTAAGGTTCAAGCCGTGCACGAGGGTCCCTAGGCTTAAGACATGCGGTCGTGCGGCGATACAACATTGTGGGAAACAAACATGTTGGCTAGATGTCGGTGGGCTAAGAAACTAGTCTCGCGAGACATGCGGGACAAATAGCCACGGATTTGTAGTCACGGACAAAATCGGTTGCCAACAGCTACAAAACTAGCCACAGATTTTAAAAAAATAACAAAAACATCAAGCCATGGATTTTTCTGTAGCTAAATATGGAAAAATCTGTGGCTATATAATTTTTTTATTTTATCAGTGGCCATAAAATATAAATTTCTTTTTATTTTAAATGTATATTTTAGCCACGGTTTTATCTATGGCTAAATTTAAAAAAAAATTAAAATTTTATCATCATGGCCACAGATAAAACTGCGGCTAGTAAATATTATAATTTTTTTTACTATCTTGGCCAAGGATAAAACTGTGGCTAGTATATATTTAAATTTTTTTTTTAAAAAAATGTATCTATTGGCCACGGTTTTATCCGTGGCTAAATTTTAAAAACAAAATTCCCATCTTGGCCACAGATAAAACCGTGGCCAGGAAATATTTAAATTTTTTTTTAAAAAAAATTATGTATTGGCAATGGTTATATCCGTGGCTAAATTTGGAAAAAAAAAATTTTTTTCCATTTTGGGCATGGATAAAACCGTGGCTAGAAAATATTTAAATTTTCTTTTGAAAAATGTATGAATCCGTGGCTAAATTTGGAAAAAAAAAAAGAATTTTTTTTTCATCTTGGCCAAGGATAAAACCTATGGCTAGGAAATATTTAATTTTTTTTTTTAAAAATGTATATTTTGGCTACGGATTTATCAATGGCTAAGTCAATTTTTTTTTTCATTTTTAAATAGCTCATTTAAATTGTCCGATCCGATATTACGGGATACAAAAAGGTTTGAGCCATTTCAAAATCATATTATTTTCATCGCGATTATTAAATTTTCCCATCTTATGCATTAAAAATTATACTTTGCCTCACTTATATAGATGAATGACTTTGTAATCCGGTGTCAATATGTGGTAAGGTCAATTAACTTATATAGGAATTACCAAAAAAATGGACTTTCAAGCAAAGTGATTAGTTTTTAATATTTATTACTCCAATCGTACGATTCCGTCTAACATAAAAATGCAAGATTCAAAAAAAGTCAACAAAAATATTTGATCTTTATCCGTGGCCACAACATAATTTAATTTTTTTAAAACAAATTGATCTTAGCTATGAATTTATCGTGGCTAAGTGTGGAAATTTAATAATTTTTAATTTGATTGGCTTAGCCACGGATTTTTTCGTGGCTAAGTCAAATTTTTATTTTTATTTTTTAATTTTAAATGACTCACTTAAATCGCCCAATCCGACATTAACGGACACAAAAAGATTTGAACCATTTCAAAATCATATTATTTTCATCATGATTATTATATTTTTATATCTTATGCATTAAAAATTATAGTTTGCCTAACGAGAATACGTTTTTCTCTTTTAGTGATATAGATGAATGACTTCATAGTCCGGTGTCAATGTATGGTAAGGTCAATTAAATTATATAAAAATTATCAAAAAAATGGACTTTCAAGCAAATTGATTAGTTTTCAATATGTATTATTCTAATCGTACGGTTCTGTCTAACCTAATTAACGAAAATGCACGATTTGAAAAAAGTTAGCGTTAATATTTGACCCATGGCCATGGATTTACACAAAATAATTTAATTTTTTTAAAAAAAAATTGGTCTTAATCCGTGGCTAAGTGTGGAAATTTAATAATTTTCAATTCGGCTGGCCTAGCCATAGATTTTCCGTGGCTAAATCAATTTTTTTTTAAATTTTAAATGGCTCACTTAAATTGTCCGATCTGACATTATAGGACACAAAAAGTTTTGAGCCATTTCAAAATCATATTATTTTCATCACGATTATTATACTTTCACATCTTATGCGTTAAAAATTATAGTTTGCTTAACGAGAATACGTTTTTCTCTTTCAATGATATAGATGAATGACTTCGTAGTCTGGTGTCAATGTATGGTAAGGTCAATTAACTTATATAGGAATCATTAAAAAAATGGACTTTCAAGCTGGCGAAGAATCTAGCAAGGGTGGAGGGCTCAATATGTGAGGCGTACTTAAATGAAGAATCATCATACTTTACATCATATTATTTTGAAAGCCACATTCAGTCGAAGAGTACAAGAGTTAGGTGTAATGAGAATGATGGAAGTGTTGAAGAGATACCCTACACATTATCTGTCTGCAGTCAAGCTGGTAAGCCCAGTGGTAAATGCGAGAGAAGCGATTTTTGAGTGTTGATTAGTTGAGAAAGTCCACATTACACGTTCTTATTAATTGCAACGAGGTCGTGTCTATCATCGAATAAGTATTTAAAGACTAATATTAACTTGTTAATATTTTTATTAAATTCTAACTCCTAAAATATCTATTTTAATATATAAAATGTATATGCTGTCAATTTGGTACCATTGGCCAAATTTAACCGACCAACAAGTTGAGGAGTCGGTCGAGACGAATTTTGTAAAATGGTTTCAACAATATATAAGTACTGTATTAATTAAAATAAAATATATATATATAAACATTTATTATAAATATTATAACAGTGTAATTATTTGTGTAGGTTCATGATCCCAAAAATAATATCGCTAATCCAAAATTACGTGATTTAGCGTGGGGACCAAATCGTAAGGTTAAGACACAGCAAATGTACATTGTGAATGGATATGCCTTTCATATAGACGAGAACACACAGCGTATGAACACTTACAATGTTAGTATTTGTGTTCGGGGCAATGAGACTACAAATTTCTATGGCATACTTAAAGAAGTGATTCAGTTAGAATATCCCGGTGTACCTGAAAAAGGTTGTCTTATTCAAATGTCATTGGTTTGACTTTGTTTCTAAGAGGGGTATGAAGATACACCCGCAATATGGTATTGTAAAGATCAAATTTAATGAGAGATACCCAAAAGATGATCCGTTCATTATTGCACAACAGGCATCTCATGTATATTATGTACCGTATCCGGGCACAAAGAGGGATAAATTGAATTAGCATTTTGTAATTAAAACCAGACCACGAAGTAGAGTAGCCAATCAACAAATTGTTACTGATGATTTGTCACAAGAATCTTCACCCGTTGCGAATTCTATCATCGATAATGAACCTACGGGGCTTTTGGTAGATGCTCATGGTCGACTAGAAGAGGTGATTTTTGACAATAATGCATTTCATAATAAACTTGAAGATGATGAGATACGAGATGAAGTGAACGAGAGTGACGATGGCAAGGAGGATGAATTTGATGATGAACTTGATGACGACGACGACGAAGGAGATGATGCGATTGAATATGACGATGACAATGAAGATGAAGTTGATGAGGATGAAGATGACGAATAATATTTATATTTTAATTGTTGATGTAGTTGTTGTTTGCGATTTATTGTCATGAATTCTTGTGAATTGTTATTACGCAGTTGATGCTTGTGAATTGTTATTTTGTATTTATTCATAATTGATGTGTGATCAATTGTTGTGCAGTTTGTTAACATTTTATTAAGTTTCTCGATTATTTGTTGAGAATTCTTAAATAGATGGCTGGGAGATCGAAAAAAGGCAAGGACAAAGTATCGGACTCAGGATCTAATCGGCATATGCCTGCGCCAACCAATCTGAACATCAATTTAGATAGTTCGAGATCAGATTCTCCATCCCCTGCCTTAGGGTCCGCCTCATCGACGCCGATGAATGAAGGCCGATCCACCGATATGTCTCAAAATAGTGATACCAGTGGACATCAGATTTTAATAATGCCACGATGAAAAGAGTAAGTGAATTGATTTATATAACTTTGCTATCTTATCAATAAATAGATATCTATTCTATATATTTTATGTGCATTGCAATGTATAATTTTGTTTTTTCACTTGTACAATAGGTTTGACTTCGAGGAGAAATGTATCGAAAAGATCGATCGGATAATTGGGAATGGTTTCAAGCGACCATGGCCTACTTAAAAAAAGGTCCCGCTAGAAACTCGTGAGATGTGGTTTGCCCAGTTTAAGGTATGTGTATTTACTTAGTTAATTGAAATTTGACTATTTGCTACAATTTGTTCGTATATGATTCTTTTCTTTATTTTGTTTTAATTTTGGCAGCCTGATCATTCGAGCCGAGTTTGGAAGAACGCATAAAGGTTCGGAGATCTTGAAAAATAGATTGGCTAAAGCTCGTAGAGACAACCGTAGGCCTAATTGGATACATAAGGAATCTTGAGATGCTTTACAGGTCATATGAGGCACCCTAGAGTTCTAGAGGATAAGCCATCAGAATAGGGCAAAACAAGCATTGACATGTGACATAAAGGGATTCCCTAGCCATAAGGGAGGATCCAGATCTCATCTAAGGTGGCAAGATCATTTGGTAAGTAATTACCTTTGTCTTGTATTTTATTTAATTAATTGAAGTAGTGTTGATCTTTACGGTTTTATCTTATTACTGTCCTTGTATTTTACTTCATTTTTATTGCAGACGAAAAAATATGAACATCAGCCTTCAGTAGACGAAACATTTGAGGCTCTCAACTATTCAAGAGATTATGTCGATGAGCGAGCAAAGACTACTTTGGTAGTTTTCTATTTTTATTTATCGTCACATATTATTACCAAAACGCTTTTACAATAATTATGTATGTTTTTTTTTTCTTTTTTGCAAAAGAGCTTCGGAGCTCATTATGACGAAGCTTGTTTTCGAGCAGCCGAGAATGCATAGGGAGGACCTATTCAGCAGCCCGACAAGTTGGAGGTAACATTCAAAAGAGTATTTGTTAGATATATATACTTATTAAAAATTATATATATGCTTTATTAAAAAATATGTACGTTTTAGACTTGGAAGCAGACAATCGGCGGTCCAAAGAAGGGTCGGTGGTGTGGGGTTGCCGGTGGATCCTGTACCGTGACAATTGAGTCTTCTGGCTCATGGACTGACTTGAATACTTAGGTTGACCCCAAGACAGAGGAAGTCACACAAAAGATGAGCGATTTAGAGGAGAAGTACAGTCAGAAGATGGACAAGATGGAAGAAAAGTATAGTCGAGAGATCTCCGGCCTTCAAAAGACCGTGTCCCTAGTGGCAGCCAACCTTAAAAAACTCACACGTCGATTAGCTCCACGGCCTAAGAAGGGCACTACTTCATCTGCTCCTGTTGCTCAGGATGAAAATGAAGGCGAAAATGACGACGATGACGATGATAATGATGATGAGGATGATGGAGACGATGATGTTCCAACATTTGATTTTTAAAAACATTTGATATATATGTATTGTTGTATAAATTGTTTTTTATGAATTGTTGAATTTTCCAATAACCCTAATGTATTCGAGCTCTTTCTTATGTAGGATAAATTATAACATTTACAGTTTTAATATCCTCATAATACAGAGTACCTTTTAAGATACTAAAAAGCACGCGAAAGGAAAAATTTTCCCTTAATGATGGATGTGTGTGGTAGATCCTGCCTATACACTTGCCAACATTTGTCATGGAAAATATATTTTGTTGGAAAATCAGCACAAGTAAGCTCTTTGGCTTCAGGACCTTCTTTATTGGTTTGCATCTATTTAGTGAACATTGTTTTTTTTCTAATACTATATTTACTAATTACATTATGTAAGCACTCATCGATTTTAAATATGACAAGTTATTCACCAGAAAGATGGAAAAAAAGCTGCTGAGACTATGACTTTTATGCTGCATATCAAATTCAAAAATTCTTCACTTACTTTAGAAGCAGCAAAATTTATCATTTTAGTATTTGTATTACCATCGATAACACATTATTCTCCACCACAATTATTGTTCCATCATTCATTATTCACATACTTGAATAAGTATTTTATGGAGCGTCCTTTAGTTATACCATTCGATATTAATATGGGCTTACAATCTCACTGTCAAGTACTGTTTGGCACAACAGATCTGTTACGAACTTCAATAGTACCATTTTTCATTGTTATTCTTTTGTCATATAAATAGGAATACCACCTTCTTAATCTTGTTTCTATTTGAAAGTTTTTAGAATAAGCTTTATGTACTTATCACCAATCATGCAAGCACAATTTTTTTTTTTTAGTGAAATACATTTTGCACTCCCAAAATAAGTAGTTTACGTACTCTGCACCCTGAAAAATAAAAATAAACACTTCACACCCTCAAAATCACTAAGTGGTGGCACTTTACATCTTAATATTTTTTTCTGCAAAACTACAGTTAAAATAAAATTTACAAGTGGCACATTGCACCCTCAAATTCATACCAAGCCAGATTTGACACTTTGTACCCTTGATAGAATCATTAATTAATTTTAGTTTTAATTCCACCATATTAACTTATAACTTCAGAAACTATCTTAAAAATAGAAATATTTTGCATAGATAAATTACATTAAACATAATATTTATGATATTCAATGGGCTTAACTTTTAACATTGACTTTTAAATTTTAATTCATTTCTTCTATTTTTGAAATAAACAAATTAATGAAATGGAATTTTTGCAGAAAAAGTTTCCTTTGGATATTCAAATTGGTTGATTGTTACCTACGTAATTCTAATTTGTTGTATGTTTTACATTTTTTATATGAAAAATAAAAAGTTCGAATTTGTACCAGCTTGTCGATAATAATATGTCAATTAACTTAAGAAAAGATTTGGCAATGTGTAAGAACACTGAATATTTTAACAACCAAAAGTGTCGAATGTCGATGTAGCTAGATTAAAAAATATATATATTCTTCAGAATTTTTAAAAATAGCCCAAAGAAATTATTGATTTAATTAATCATAAACCCAAAAAAGTTATTTACTCATTCAACATTGAAAACCAAATTTGTACTTATTTTAATTTCTCTCTCTTAAAATTGAAGAAATTATTCTTTATCAAAAAAATTGAATTTATTAAAATTACAAGCTTCATTCTTGATGTTTAAATCCTTCTTAAAGTTTCAAGCCATAAAAAAAATATGATGACATGTACCAACTTGAATCCAATTTAAAGGTGTAAAGTGCTGAAACTTAATATATAATGTGCAAAGTGTCAAAATGTGGTCATTTCAGGGTGTATAGTGCCAGACTGAATACCCTACCCCATAATAGTGCTCCATCTCCTACTCCACACTCTGGATGTGCGATATGCGTAAATCTTAAAGACTTACACGTAAATCTTGAAGACTTACACGTGTCGCACATCCAAAGCGTGGGGGAGGAGATGTAGTACTATTATGGGATAGGGGATCCAGTCCGGTCCGAGTCACTAATAAAGCGAACCAGATGCTCTTGGCGCCATACACACCCGAAGAGGTAAAAACTCCCTTGATTAAATGTATGCTCTTAATTCCCCAGGTCCCGACGGCATGCACCCCTATTTTTATCTGCAATTTTGGAATAATGTGGGTAAAGATGTTACTGCATGTGTACTAGCCTTCCTAAATGAGCGAGTATTTTACAAGAAAATGAACTTTACTCACGTAGTCTTGATCCCAAAATGTAGTGATCCGGAGTTAGTCACTCAGTTCCGTCCCATTTGTCTATGTAACGTAGTGTTTAAAATTGCTATGAAAACTATCGCGAACATACTTAAACCACTGCTAGATAGCATTACTAGCCTTGTCCATTCTACTTTTGTTCTGGGATGACTTATTTCAAATAATGTTTTGATAGCGTTCGAAATGAACTATTTCATGAACAATAAGCGTCGGGGTAGAAATGGGTATTTATCTCTAAAACTAGACATGAGTAAGGCTTACGATCGGGTAGAGTGGTCATTCCTTGAAAAATTGCTACTTAAAATGGGCTTCTATCCTAGCTTTGTTAGTTTAATCATGGTCTGTGTTTCGACTGTATCATATGCGTTCCTTTTGAATGGTGAACAATTTGGGTTTGTGAAGCCGGAAAGAGGTATTCGTCAGGGGGATTCCTTTATCCCTATATTTGTTCTTGTTAAGTGCCGAGGTCTTAAGCTGTCTTTTGCAAGAAGAGGAATACAGGGGAAACATTACTGGTGTGACTATTGCCCACGTGGCTCCTAGTGTCACTCATTTACTTTTTGTAGATGACACATTGATCTATTGTAAAGCCACGATCGAGGCAATGAATCTAATTGATAATGTGCTACAAAGGTATGCTCGAGTTTCTGATCAGGTAATGAATCGTCAAAAATCAGCCATCGTCTTTAGTGCGAATGTTCTAGAGTCGCTGCAGGAGGCAATCGCACGGGGACTCGGAGTCCCAATTGTACAAAGCCACGAGTATTATCTTGGTTTGCCTTCTATTGTGGGCCATTCAAAGCGAACAATTTTTTCCTACATTCAAGAGCGGATTTGGGCACATGTTCAAGGGTGGTCAGAGAGATTCCTTTCGGCAGCGGGCAAAGAAGTACTCATCAAGGCAGTTCTACAATCTATTCCAACGTATGCTGATGGGGTGTTTTCGCTTACCACTGGGATTTATTCAGGAAATTGAAAGTGTGCTAGCGAGATTCTAGCGGGATAATAGATTATCTAGGCGGACGCATTGTTTAGCATGGAATAAGCTTTGTGTGGGGAAGAAAGATGGTGGACTGGGCTTCCACAATCTCCATTCCTTTAACTTAGCGATTTTGGATAGACAGGGATGGAGAATTCTGACTAGTCCAGAGAGCCTGCTAGCATGAATTTTACGAAGTCGACACTTTTCTGATGGCGACTTCTTTGGGACTATAGCACCTAAAACCACCTCATTCACACGGCAGAGTTTATTGGCAGGCCCGCCCACTCCTCCGCGCGGGAGCTAGATGGCGAGTTGGGAATGGGGAGAATATCCAAATATGGACTGAGAGCTGGCTTCCACGACCCCCCGACTTTTAGCCAAGAAGGGATTACTCTGGAGAGCAACATGTTGGGCGAGTCAAGGACCTCATCCAGGAGGGACGATGGTCAATGGAATGTTGCTTTGATACGGGACATTTTCCATTGGGCTGATCCTCATGAATTCCATTGGGAGACAAGATATCCCTGGACGTGTTGATTTGGCACTTGGCCAAGAATGGAAGATTTCAGTACGGAGTGCCTATCATGTGGCTCAAGATTTGGATACACGTCACCTACCATTCGTCGTCGACCTCGGGCAGCTATCGTATTTGGCAAATTATTTAGAAAGCACGAACCATCCCAAAAATCACAGTTTTTATATGAAGATTCTGCAAGGACATCTTACCAACCATGATGAGCTTGCGAAAATAGAGAATAGAGAATGTTGGGGGGTGCCCCCTCTGTGGCGACGAAGAGGAGGATCTCAAGCACGCACTCTTTGCTTGTACTTTCTCGAGGCAAGTATGGGCTTGCTTCGCTTTGCCATGGTGACTTATATCATGTTGGGAGGGATCAAATCTGGACTGGGTTGAGCATTTGGCTGTTGCGATGGCACCCTGGGATTTTGGTATTGTTCTAACTATCTTATGGGCTATCTGGTCCAACCGCAATCGTAAGTGGAGTAAGGGCTCGTGTTTATCCCCGCTCGAGGTTGTGGAGGAAGCTCGCCGATTTGCTGCAATGGTGGCCGACACTTTACCACAACCTGTTTTTGAATCACTTGCACCTTTGGTTCCCAGATGGTCCAGACCTCCAGCTGGTGTCGTGAAAATCAACTGCGATGGGGCGCTCTTTGCTAGCGAAGGTGCATTTGGAATTGGATCCTTGCTCAGGACTCGGCAGGTAAATGTTTAAGTTGGTGCTCGTGCCGCGGTGGTGGACAGTTTTGAACCAGAAGAGATTGAACTCTTTGCAATCAAAGATGCAATGGAGATGGCTAGGGAGCAAGGATGGCGATCAATCATAGTTAAGACTGATTGTCTGTCTGCTATCTACAAACTCAGATCCAGTCTTGTGGACCTCTCCTCAGCTGGTGCTCTTGTTGATACCATCAAGCGAAGAGCCTTATTTTTCAATCATGCTTATTCCATTTTGTTAGAAGTTCTGGTAATCAAGCAGCACATGTGCTGGCTAGAAGGGCTCTGAATGAATATGGCAATTCTGTTAATGTTCCTTTATTTGCCTTGGATATTTGAATGGCTGAGTCCATGTCATGATTTTTTTCCCAATAATATTTACCGATTTTACATCAAAAAAAAAAAGAGATGAAAATTGCTCGAAGTTACTTAAAATAACTATACGTGTTAAAAAATTCATAAAATTAATTTTCAACCAGTACCAAGTATCAACTTTCCATCTTAAAAAGACCCAAATCATCCAACTTTATTTTATTTGTGGACCAAATTACCTTTCAACATCCAACATTAACTTTTAATTTATATTTTAATATTTCTTTTCTTTATCTATATTAATTTATGTGTGAAAAGCCTTTGAGTTAATTACATTAAGTACCCTAATTTTTGGAGTGATTTGCACTTTGGTTTCCTAACCTTTGAAGATGTGTAGACTTGGTACCTAACCTAATTAAAATGTGCGCTGATAGGGTTATTTCAATTTTCTAAAAGAATCTAGCAAAATATTTCATTCTAATGTAGGCATGTGACCCATGCATGACTTGTGTAAATGAGGTTTTTGATATTTTATTCCTTCAATCCAACTTAATCAATCATGTAAGATTAGGCCTGTCAACGGGTAGGGTAAAATCCATACCCTATCTGTACTCTAAAATTTTAAAATCTACAACAAATGAATATGTTAGGGTAGGGTCTTACCTGTTCCTAGCCATTAGCTAATGATACCCAAGGGGTAATCACATTGCACACACATTTTTCACACACACACACACACACACTACATACACATTTTTCACACACACACACTGCACATACATTTTTCACACACACACGCACACACTGTACACATATTTTACGGTAAGATCACATGGGTTTGAAAACAAGGGAATGCGGTAAAAAAAGGTAGTTTTTTTTTATTTTTTACAACACATTACACCCCATCCTTTTACCACTCTCCAATTTCTCTAATCTTCTTCGAAAATGTCCTGGTACTATTTGGGGAGAATCAAGACAATATTCGTGTGGAACGGAATGCACCAGATTACGGTTAGTGTATTAATCCCTTATTTTGAGTGAAATGTGTTTTATATGGCCCTTTTTGTATGCTTTATGATGGTGGGTGCTAAAAATTTTTGTTTCACTGTTCGATGCTAATGGGTAACCTTTTTTATCTATCGTATTATCTTGTTTGTCTTATATTTTGCTGAGATTCTCTAATTTTTGTTCAATTTCGTTTAGTTGTTGTTAAAGTGGTCTCTTTCACTGTTTCATTTTTCCATGTTGCTGTGTGTTAAGTGCCCATTTTTCAATTTTTAAAATCGATTGTAATATATTCACTACAAGAAAAATAGTTTTTTACTATAGTAAGAAATTGTAGTAAAAGGCCAAAATTCATAGCAAAAAGCTTTTGGCTATGAATTGGCTACATATTTATCACCGTAGTTAATACGGTCGTAACAAATACTTTCGCTACAGTTAAAGGCCATAGTAAATGGTTTTTATTACAATATGATATTCATAGCCAATAAAATTGAAATTGGTCACCTTATTGTTGCAAAATTACTATTTTTATTATTTAAATGAAATTAAATTTTGTCAAAATAAATAGTTTTATTTTCTTTTTTTATATTACTCATTGCACCAACCAAGAATTGTATCGTCAAACCTAGATTCTACACCATGGCAAACCATAGGCATGCGCTTAGGAAAACTTATTTTTGCATAAGTTGGGGTTTGAACCCATACTTGCAACATACACAAGGAAGTTTTGTCACTATACCTATTTTAATTCTTTGTTCATATATATATATATATAAATATCATATATCTTGAAAATATATAACCTATTACTTACCATATGCTTTTGAAAATCATCAATTTATTAATTTAATTTTATTAATTTATTACTTATCCTTAGTTTCATTAAATTTAAGGTTAAATTATTAAATTATTTATTTTAATTGAGCATAATTAACAAATTAAATAGGTTATGCCAAAAATGATTCTCCCAATTCAAATATTCTAGTTCAATGTTTTCGCAAATTTAATTGAATAGTTTTATTATTATAAAATTAGTAATTAATTATGATTATAAGTGATGATTATAACAAAAATTATGTTAGTGATTGTCATATTTTACTATATATATTTTATAGTAATGACACATTAACAATTTAAGTTAATTTTAATATTTTTTAATTCTACAAATATTGTTTTTAAATGTCTTTTATATATTTTATATTTTGGCAAAATTTTTGCTGAAAGTTTAAAATATATATATATTTTTTCTATTTTCCAGCCGAATTTCTATGGAAAATAAATAATTTTTGTTGGGTTTCCTACAAAAACTTCGGCCGAAAATACAAAAACAACTATATTTTTTTCAATTTTTTGATGGAATTCTTTGTCAGATTTTTTGCCAAAAAAACTAAATGTTATTCACTTCGGGGTCCTTGTTCAAAATTCAAAATTTAAATCCCTCATAAATTTCACCATTACTATTAAATTAATTGCTTGAATAAGTAGTTTTAGCTAGCAGTAAAGGTATCAAAGTAAAGAAGCTTGGAATTATAAATGTCGCGGGTACTGTTACTTGTAAATGGCTCTAAAATTTTAAATGATATATCTTTATAATTTAAATTTATTATATTAGTCAAAAATATTAATCATTGAAATAGATTTGAGAATATATAGTCTTTATATAATTACCTCAATTCAATGAAAACTTTCAAAAAACAATGTCTTTTTCCATATGTGATTTGATATGAAATTCAAATATTTTGGAATGGCGTGACATTTATCTTAGTGAATTAACTAACAATAATTAAAATAGTTTTTATTCCAAAGTTGTTAAGACTTCATTTAAAAATTGTGCAAATTTTGGGGGGAATTTTGATAAATTATGTAAGTTTTCTCTTTTGTTTTTTTTTTTTTTAAATTTGTTACAATTGAAATGTCATGTTAAGTAATGGGTGGTTGTATTGTTGAATGCAATTTCTGGTAGTGAGTAGTTCACTATCCATATGCATGATTCTGGCAAATTTTATTATTTGGGTAGTAGGGTATACCTTGGTGGGAGTATTCCACACTTTGATTAATAGGGATGAAATATCTATGATTGAATTAAGTTGAATGGTGAAAGCGGCTAGTCGTAGGGTTTGAGTGAAGGAGTGAATGATGATGAGAGAAATGTAGGTGAAAATGTTGAGGGAGTAGGGGCAGATATTTTGAACGAAATAGAAGATAATAAAGATGACAATGTGAGCTCTAGAAGAAAAAAGAAGATGACAAATCCTTCTCTGAAGTTCTCTTCACAATAGGCAACCCACAGTTGCAAAATCGATCCGTCATAGCTACTCTCTTCAAACCCTATATGGCAGGAAGGTGTTAACACTTAGGAGATTTATCTCCTTTATAATCCTAACAAATGAATCGTTAGAATATGAGGAAATAGGGTAAATACCAAATATGCCCCAAACTTAATACATGGAAAACCCGATTTTGCCCTCACACAAGTCTCATGTGGGTCACATGACTACATTAGAATGAAATATTTCACAAGATTCTATCATAAATAAATTATTCCCATTAGCGCAAATTTTAGTAAGGTTGAATACCACGTTTGTGCATCCTCAAAGATTGGGAGTCAAAGCGCGATCACCCCAAATATTGGAGTGCTTAACATAATTAACTAAACTAATATATAAAGATTTTAATATTTGTTTAGTCAATAATTTTTAAAAAATAAAATAAAATTACCTCAACTACTATTTCTATACCTTCAAACTTTTTCACGAAAATATATTTTATCATTTATGTATATTAACATTGAAAAGAACACTTTTCCTTGAAATTTTAATTAATTAAAATCATCATTGATAAAACTAATTAGATACTTATGTTGGAAATTTTAATTTAGATAATTAATCATTATGTGATTAATTGAAATTAAATTTACTAAATTTATGAAATGAATGGGTATGACTCATTAAAAGGGTATGTCCAAGTTTAACATGTTATATGAATAGACACCCATTGGTTATAAATATGATTTCAAAACCAAATGGAATTCAAATAGCAACATTGAAAGATATAAAACATAACAATAGATTTACTCAGAAGGAAGGCATTGATTTTAAAGAGAATTGCTTGCCGATTTAGACGAAAGACTTTGTAAAATTGTTATGGTTCTTGTAGCTCATTATGATCCAGAGATGCATCAAATTGACATAAAGACAATGTTTCTCAATAAAGACATTGAAGAAACAATATATATGGCGCAGTCGAACAACTTTGAGTCCAAAGACTCAAAGCATGTATATGTACACTGAAGAAGTTCATATATGATTCAAGTAGGTGTTCCATCCATGGAATCGAAAATCTGATTTTCTGTTTAAGGAAACCACGCTCAATCAGTGCATATATCTCAAGGTTGGTGGGAGAAAATTTACCCTCTTGGTGTTATGTCTAGATGATAAGCTTCTGGCAAACAACAATATAGGTCTATTGTATGAAGGTATACTCAAATGCAAAATGCCCATATTGATACGATGCTTAGTCATTTTAGCATACAAAATTATACACCAAGGAACATCTCTATGGCAAACGGTGATGGAGTTTATTTTTCTCAAATCCATATATGCACAATAATGTATGCATTATGACTTAGCATGCATAGAAGAGATATTAGAAAAATATTTTAATAACTCAAAAGTGGATCATTAAAATGATGGATTATGAGGTATCTGTAAAGAAGTAATAAATATGCACTCACTTATCGAAAATAATATCGATTAAAGATTGTGTAGTATTCCGATTCAGTCTTTTGTTGGATAGCCGGATAACAAGAGATCCACATTACGTTATGAGTTCACGATAGTTGGAGGAGCTATTTTAGAGAAGTGCTAAGACATTGATAGCTTTCTCAACTATGAAGGTTGAATATATGATCTGCTATGAGGCATCCGATTAATGAATATAGCTTGAAATTTTGTCACTAGATTGCAAGTGATCAATGGTATTGACACCATAAAGGATCATTTGTGATAATAATTAATAAGGCCTCTAAGCTAATAATAACTAAATTTTGGGGAAATCTAATATATAAACATTAAGTCTAGGTGTGAATAAATGAGTTCAGAGTATTCAAGTGTCAATAGAGCATCTTAGTGCAAACTCAATGGTTTAAACTTACTAAGGGATCGCCACTTAAAGTATTTTGATCATGTAGCTTATGTGGGTTTAATAAGTATTTATGGTATGCAATGTTAGTGGAGTTTACTACTTGATTTCATGCCCTTTTTACGTGTTTTATGATCATAAGTACTTGATTACATGTTTCATAATTGATTGAATGCTCCACAATAAGGATATTGGCTTTCTTTTGCGGTTTTGCATAAAGTGTTGGAAGGTGTTAAATGACTCTTTGTGTCATAAGGTAGGACCAATTGGAAATAGACATGATTGAGATAATGTTACATGTAATTTCCATGCTACAATCCAAACTTGATCTATGTCATTAATTTTGCTGGTATTGTGACCATTGTTCGGTTTAGTTATGAGTTATGTGACGAAAATCGCTTTGGTCCTATATTAGCACAATTGATGGACCAGATTGTTTTGGGATATCACTACAACAAATCATACTTTTGGTAACAAATAATTTGGTTACCAAAAGCTCAAAATTCATTACCTAAGGTAATTTGTAACAAAATATTCGTTACAAATGTTTTGTTAGCTAAACCCCGTTGCCAATTGTATTACGTAACGAAAATTGTGACTTCGTTACCATCTCTTTGGTAAAGAAGTAGTTTTTTTGCCGTTGATCGTTTATAGTATTGAAATAATTGATTACCAATAGTTACATAATGGTTATATAAATTAGCATATTTTTAATTTTATATTTTTTAAATTTAATATCTCTATTTTATTTTGCTACTACAATGAGTGTGCTCGATACGCTAATTATTATTATTACCAAATTTATTTAGTAAAACTATATTTTGATGTTGAGATGGCATAAAGTTTGCACGAGCTATAGTTTTAACTATGTACAATTTTCGAAAACATATGTGGACCAAGTGGGAAATTATTGGGTTTTTTTCTCAATTTATGTGGTCTCACATATTAATTCATTGTACATAATCAGCTATCTCATTAATCATGTTTGATTGGCCCATAATTAAAGTGTTTTACATAAGGTATATTAGGGTGTGGTCCCTAAGTTAGAATCATTACGACATTTTTTTCTTTCTACCCCATCTCAAATAGAATAAAAAAGTGATGGCATACTTCTTAGTTTAGAAAATCACTAACTCTAGGCTCCACTTTTCTTCTATATCTCTAATGGATAAAGGTTAGTGATTTCTATTAAAACATTATTTGATTATAGTTTGGGCCCAAAAATGAATTCTTGTATAAATTCTAAGTGGTTGATTTTGGTCCTTTTCGCCATACCGAAATAAAATTAACAAGGCCCAGGTCACTTCGACACAAATGGACCAAGCCCATATTAGAATCTCGGGCCGAAATGAATTCTATGGTCCAGTTTGTGAAAAATAGGAAATAGAAAAATAAGAATTATCAGATCCCTTATTTTTAGGGATTATTAGATGAAAATAACAGATTAGATAAGGATAATACATAAGTTATATCTAAACATGCCTAAAATAAAAGTCATGTCCTGCTGAAAATTTAAAATCCAGATAAGATTGAACAACTGCCATGTCCTAGAAATAAGAGATGCCATCTATTTCGAATGGCCAAGCTTAAATAAGATAACCAACTCTAAAAATAAAGGGATGCAGTTGTAGATGAAGGCTATAAAATGGAGCTGGATTCGCCATTTGAGAGGACATAATCCAACGATCAAACAATAATAATAATTCTCTCAACTATGAAATGAACACTTCTCTGATTTTTCTTAGTCTAAATGAACAAAGATTAGATTTAGTTCAGTAGGTAGAAAAATCGTTGCCTGAATGTTTGTAGACATATCTTATTCAACTTGAAGTGAGGATATCAATGTATTCATTTGGTAACATCACAAGGTCGTAGCCATCACTCACTCGATTGGGCTCGGTTCGAGGTGAGATATCAATGTGACGAGGTGGTACCCTACATCCATATCGAGCGCATGCATGAAGAGGAGTGCAGACGGAGTCAATCAATGCTCGTCAGAGTGAATAACCTCTAAGAACATCCACAAGTAGATATGGCCAAAGTCATCAATGTGGCTAATTTGTAGCTAGAGTTCTTAGGGACTGTTCAATGCATCTTTATCATAGATATGACTTGAGTCATCAATGCATGTGTTTGTAGTCAAGTCTTGTAAAGGCCAAGTGGCGAGTAGCCACCATCTCCGAGTACATTTTCTTATTGACTTAAGCTTTTCAACCCTTTTCGATCTTTAGAGTACTAAATTGTTAAGTCCTACATTAAGTTATAGGCGAGTAGAGCCTTAGGGGCAGTGCTTGCCTACTCCAACTCCATCATCTTTCAGATAGAAGTCATAGGCGCATCACTTTTTCACTTTAAATCAACAAGACTTCAACTTGTGTACTCTTGTATACTAGCACGCCTGCACTGGATCGTAAAAGCCCACTTTGAACTCCCTGCTTTCCCATCGAACTCACCGATTTCGAACCTTGAGCGACCACGTCGGCGTGAGCGCTGAAAATTTATGCAAATAATTATTTACTAGTAATCCTTTGCACAATCGATTCATGGTAATCATGTTTTATATTTTGTATCATAAATTATTATATTTGAATCTATATTTATTAAAGTTTTCAACAGGTTTCTAGATATATGTTTTTTTCCCTTTTCTTTAATTGGCTTCTAGATGTTAGTTGAAGCAACGATATTTTAGAATTTAATTTTGTCCTGTTAATTTCATTTGTCAATGTAAATATATAATCCACCTATCATGAGCACCCAAAATACATCAGCTTATTATGTTCATACTACATACATAATAATTTGAAGCACTATGTTGTGAATAAAAAGTAATATGTCTTTCCTCCAATCATATATTTTTTAATATTTCTATACTATTATATATTTGAGAAAAAGTGTTTGACTCAAATTCATCCAATTTTGACTAAATTCTAATTTTCTAGAATTTGTTTTTTTTTTAAAACAAAAAATATATGTTCAAAATACAAGATTCTCAAAAAGAACACAATCAAAAAAATAAATAAATAAAACTTACTGATTACAAGACAACCTACTAATTACAGGACAATAAAAAAAATTATATTTTCAATGAAATTATTTTGACATTTAATTTAATTCAAGATTTCCAAAAGGTGCATAATAAAAAAAAGTTGCCGATGACAACACAATCAAAAAAAAAAATGAAATTACTTTCACATTTAATTTAATTTAAGATTCCCAAAAGGCACACAACAAAAAAGTTGCTGATGACAAGGCAATAAAAAAAATGATGATTTTTTTTCATAAACTTTTCGAAAATGCACACAATCAAATAAAAACCTAATGAATTTTTTTTAACCTTTTCACTTGAATATCAATAGGCACATCTTCAAAGATAATTAAAAAGAACCTGAGTAGGTTCAAGCTATTTTTACGTTTTCAATTTTTGCAATTGTGCATGTTGGTACCTTTTGAGGTAAGTTTCCAAACCATTTTTACGTTTCTTATTTTTTTTCCTTTTTACATTTTCTATTTTTTTCAATTTTCTATTTTTTGCCGTTGTGTCTGTTGGTCCCTTTTGAGGTAAGTTTCCAAACCATTGTTATGTTTCCTATTTTGTTTTCCTTTTATGTTTCCTTTTTTTTTCGTATAATGGTTTCGTTTTTGCATTACTGTTTTTCTATATTTTTTGGTACATTCAAATCCAAGGATTTAATTTCTAAATTTCTAAACTGGAAAATATGATCATTGTTGAAAGCAGGACATGGTCCTCTTTGTATGCACATTAGAACCCCCTTTGTATAAAACCCCAAATTACCTCACTATAGGAACAACATCCATTTTACTTGAATTATAACCCCAAATTTGTATATATATTGTTTGTTGGTAGGAAAGTTTTAATGATAAACTCCATATATTCAATGTAGGTCCTTTTTTATTTATTCTTTATAATATTTTGTATTGATTTTGATCTATATCTGATGAATGTGCTATAGTTACTTATTCTGTGATCTGTTTATTTGATATACTAAATTGCAAATGCCTATGTATTTTATGATTATGTCATGCCTGTAATAATACTAGCACTTGATTATTTCATTTCTTTTTTATTTTATGGTTGGTGAAAAGATTCCAAATTAAATATTTAATTAAGAAAATAATTTCATATACGAGATGAATGCATATTATCCAAGCTTTTTTCACCCTTGAAGACCACTTCTCTTAATATGAAAATTGACAAGAATGGGTAAAAACTATATATTATACAGTTAAGTAATTGTACTTCTTATCTCATTCAAATTCATATTAATGTGTACGAATAGATTATTTAACCATTACCAAGTTTAGTATTCCTTTTTAACAAATATAATAAGGATTATATTAATGAAGAAAATTAAGAAGTTGTCTCCCTCCTACTATGCCTAGAGAGAGAGAGAGAGAGAGAGAGAGAGAGAGGGAGGGGGGGGGGGGGGGAGCGAGTATATGATTCTAGAATTTCTTTAATATTTTTTTATAGCAATATATCTATATAATTTTTTGCTTTAGCACCCACAAGTATCATGTCTTAACAAGTGAATAATATGTGAGTTATTGGGGAAAATGCCTTAAGTTTGACCAAATAATCTTCAATTTAATTTGCAATTATTACCTAAATTTTAAATAATATGTACACGTGAATTGAGTGGTAGGAACACAATTAACAATGCATTAACTAGATTTTGATGATTGCTTCATAATCCTTACTCGATCAAATGCCAACTATTATAGTCTCAAATTCAAAGACTTGGATTTAATTTCAAATTTTCGATAGTAATCAGCTAAGTCGTGGGTGCACATGCATTGTTAGGTAGGAAATAGTGCATTATTGATTTTAATATTTTTTTATTGAACTTATTAATTTTAATATTAATTATGTATCACATTTTTTATGAAAAACACACATAGTATTGTTGTATATAAAATTATTGTTTTGTTTTATATTGTATTGATTCAATGATCATTTGTTATTATTTTATTATAAGAAAAACTTTATTAATATGTCATGAAATTATATTATTCAAACTTAGTTCTTTTGTTTATAGGTTAAATTTAAAAATATTATTTTATTATAATGAAAAATTTATTAATATGTTATAAATATTACTAATTCCAAAATAGCTATAAATTTCTTTATGCTTTATTCTATAATATTTCTTTATGCTTAATGTATTTTTATTTTTTAACTTTATATGCAGGATGGATAATAATCAAGTGAATTAAAAGCTTTCGAGATTAAAATGAAAGAGAGAATTATATGCTAAACGCCACAGAGGATTAACCAATTATTTGGTTGTTGAAACTTTGGCATGGTTCGATAGGGAGTATCAACTATTATTGGTCTCACTAATATGTTCAAGTAGATTTACTTTATCGACATCGTTGAGAATTTCAAATGCAAAGAGAATTTGGCTACGAGATTATCGGCATGAGGAGGATGTGAGTATATTTATTTTTGTATTCTCTTTCACTACTTAATATGTGAATACATCACACTTGAAAATAATAGTGCAACTAAGTGTAGGTCAATTTTTTCCGCATTGTTGCACGTATTGAGAAAATTGAAATTCACAAGATATGGTATGCAACATGCAATTATTGTCAAAATAGTTGCGAGTCTTATTATGGATAAATGATATGGGCCAATTGCAATGATGTCATTCATGTAACGATCAAGCAAGTTTTGCTCCTAATGCCAATGTATTTAATTATTTCTATAGTTTTTTTTATTATTCAGATATGTTTCTCTTTAAACGCAAGTTTCGTAAGACAAAAGATTGCAGTGGTATGATTATGTAAAACTACTAAACAAGCAGGCTGAATAAATGTTTCGGAATCAAGTTGTATATTTCAAAAGTTTACAAGAGAAGGTATCATTACACTTTTATTTCGTGTAAAATAATATAATAAGTATACTAGCATAAAGTATAACATTGTTAGGAAAATGGTGCAAGATTATTACAGGATCACATCAATTCTGTCCTAAGTCATGCATTCACATTTATCATTCTTGTACCCCCAAAATTTGCAAGGCCAAATGTTCGTTGAACAGTGAATTTCATTTTAGGTGTCGATTGGTCTGAAGAGTGTTTCCATCTTCCAAATAGATTAGTGCATCTGCGAACATAAAGTGTAAGGTTTATTGTATTCAATGATGATAAAATCATAAAATTATTTTTTCAAAAAGGAACCATTAGTTATAAATTTGTCTATTATACATATCATTTGTTTTAAGCATTGGTATGTTCAATGTTTTTAATTAATTATTTAACAAATTATTTGATATTTGTTATTATATAATTGTAGTTGTTTTTTTTTTTTTTTTTTGCGTTTACAAATTCATCTTAAGAAGATATGGTGCTTCCATCAACCGATTCATAAGATTTATATTAGTTTTAGTCTTTGTTATGCATCAAAATTTTACACATTAGATTAATTGATATTAAACTTGCAAATTACTCAATTTTTCTAAATTTTTATTAATACAGTGAAGAGGATTTTTGTTATTTTAGTAAAACAAAGCCTCATTTTTCATTTTTATATCAAGAGTGTTTTATACAATTTGATCAAAAGAATTACTTCTGTATTCATATAATTTAAAAAATATATTATGCATAGAATTCATTGCAATATGAATTATCAATACGACATTTAATTTAAATTTTTAATTGATATCACTCATTCCGTGTATAGTACGGGTCACATATTAATATATATATAATAAACCAAGTGTTTTTCCTTTTTTTTTTGGTTAATATATAATATTATTGATGCGGGTTGGATTTGGTTCTGGTCGACTCCGGTCGAGCCCTCTGGTCGGCTCGATGTATGCTGTTGTTCGAGGGGAAAGATATCCTGCAAAAAGGGAATGGCAACGTGAGCTAGCCGAGAGGGGCCTCGGCTAAGACCCTCCGATGCTTAAGTCAGCGGATCAGTTTTGGGGATATTCGAGCAGAGTAAGGGCGTAAGGTGTAATAAATGTGTGCTTCTTACCATAAATGAGGGGGTATTTATACCATGTCCAGGTAGACCGGGTCCCGTGGGCCCCTCAAGCCAGGCGGGTTGTTGAGGACCGACGTGGGCGTCTAGTAGGCCAAGGGGTAGGGTCCATAGGCTATAGCTGGCGCCTCATTAATGAGGTATGGGATTAGGTGGTGCCCCATACCCGGACTGACGGGGCATTAAATGCCAGCAGGGAGCCGTTAGACTGAGTATGGTCCCGGTCGAGGACATAGTCGGCCGGGAAAACCGACGGGCGATCCTGGCGGTACGCCTCAGCTAACGGGTCGACTGAGAGGAGAGCGGTGTCGAATGATCGGCCATGAGCGAGTCGATCGAAGGTCCGAGGGGATAGCAATTCAAAGGCCGTCTGGAGGGAGGGATCGGATTACCGGTCGGAATAACGCCACGTCATTAGCCCCCCCACTCCGCGGGTCAATTGTAAAATGGACCGTGGGTGTGGAATCGATCGGGTTATAACCGCCGGGAACTTAAAAAGTCACAGCTGTAATTATGGCGCCTTTTGGCATTCCCGAGGCGAGTTTTTATCCGCCTATAAATAGGAAAGGCGGACCGCGCGTTGACTTCACCATTCCTGCGAGAATTATTGCGCTGTGCCGATCGATTGTCTTCCCAGCATTTCGAAAATCCCTACTTTAGGTCGATCCGACTCTCTCACTAGGTAACTCTTCTCTCCCGATCTTTCCTTCTTGTTTGTTCGTCAATGGCTAGCCGTAGTTTGATTCGAGAGGTCGAATTAGGAGGCTCCTCGGAGGGTAGCTCCGAGGGGAGTGCCTCGAGCAGCGGCTCGACTTCCTCCGGCCAGAACCCGACCGGGAGTGGAGCCGAGGGGGAGGTCGAGCATTATGCGACCGATGAGGTGGAGGATGTGGATGAGGACGTCGATGCTCCACGTTCGTTCAGAACCGAACGTGGCCACGACGATATCCCATCGACGATGACTCCAACCGAGGTCGCCAACGTTGTGACCAAGTACCATATCCCGTCGGATTTCCAAGCCTTCGCGCCGCCCGTCGGTTCGCAGATGGGTCGACCGCCCCGTAATACGATCGCCATCCACTTGGAGGCATTGTGGAACGGGTTCCGGTTCCCTTTCTCGGACGATGCGGCGGCTATTTATAATTTTTTGGACTTACCTCCTGCTCAACTTTCTCCGAACTCCCATTGTATAATTTAGAGCTTTATAGTAATGATGAGGGCTCTAGGCCAGGCCCCATCAATCGAGAATTTTGCATCATTTTTCAAAGTACAAAATTCCGCTCGGTCGGGTCCGGGCGATCGAGGCGGCTTCTTTTATATAATGGCCCGGACCAGGTCGAGGATCATACAAACCCGCCAGTCTTCGTACGGGGAGAAGTGGAAGGCGAAGTTTTTCTTCGTTTACCACTCCTCGGGTTTCCCCGTTCGAAGAAAATGGAACGATGAGATTGATAAGATCGAGTTCGGCTGGGTGGGTAATCCGACCTGGGAGGACCCCTTCTTCCGTGCCCGCCAAATCGAACGGGGGGTGATGTGGAGCGGGTACCTCTTACAAGAGGAGTTTTTGTACCGCGTCGGTATCTCCCCGGTCGAATCACCACCCGATATAGTACTCGGTACGTTAATTTCCATTCGAGTGTATTTTTCGATCGTCAGTGTTATAGTTTCTAACGATCGGTTTTTCTTGCAGACACAGACGTGCTCATAGAAGCCCAAAGAGCTATGCTCGCTAAACTGGCGGCCGCTCAGAAGAAAAAGGCTGAGAAGGCGGCAGGTCGGTCGTCGAGCCAGAGGGGCTCGTCATCCAGGGGCGCGAGGGCCCCATCGAGCATCCCGCCAACCGCCCCTCGGGCCACCCCCAGCCAGCATAACCCCGCCAAGGCGGAGGTCGGCCGCAGTGCCGGATTTCGATCTAGAAGTGGAGGTAACAGGCAAGCGGTCGGGGACCGCAATCGTCTCGCCAGTGGAGTTGACCCCGTCAAGGCCGATCGAAAGGGGGGTCGTGATAAGGGAAGGAGGCGCCCCCGTCTCCGGCACGAAAAGAAAGAGGGGGCCCGACCACGTCAGCAAAGGGAAAGGGAAGCAAGTCGCCGATCGAGAAGATTTATTTGAATCCTCCGACTTCGATGAGGAGGAGAGGATAATGAATTTCGACCGCCCATCGGAGAAGGCGCTTCCCCGGACGGAAGGAAAACCGATCAGCACCTTCCGGGGGCGTGACCAGCTCCCGATCGAGCACCTATCACATGGGTGCCAATTCGAGGAGGACCACCGCTTTCTCCTCGGCCAGAGTCTCAACCAGGTGCGCCGCTGGTTCGACAGAGGAGCAATCGGGGTAAGCTTTCTGATCAGATTTACTTTCGAGCCGTTGTTTCTTGAATGCTGACTTTCATTCCGATCGGCAGATGGCGCCCCAAGCTTTTTATCATGTATAGCGTCAGGCGGTGGTGTACAAGGAGGGCAAGGACCGATACAAGAGGATGTACCGGCTCGCGGCAAAAAACGAGCCCGGCCAACTGAGCTTGAAATACTCCTCGCCGTGGCCCGATCGGAGCGGGAGTTGGCCGAGAAGAAGCTCGAAGAGCAAAATGCCCAAAATGAGTCCCTCGAGAGGTCACTCGAGGCGATGGTCGTAGAAATCAGCGAGGCCGAATGGACCCGCGACCTGGCCCGCAAAGAGGAGAAGGCTTCCTTCGACCGCGGCTACGCCAAGGGCCGTGAAGTTGGCGTTCGGGAGGAGCTTGCCAAGCTGGACGAATGCGAACGGGCGTTTTCGAAAGCCGCGGTCGAGCGGTTCCTCCAGAGCGACGTGTTCGATGCCGTCTGCTCGGTGAAGGCCTTTCCACATCTAAGTGAGGCGTTCAATCTAGCCGTTCGCCAGATCGAGCACCTCGGAGGCCTTCCCGAAGGATTCAACCGGGAGGACATCGGGCTTGACAGGGACGAGTCCTGTCAGCCGATCGGCGAGTTTGCGTTCGCCGCCGAGCTCGTGCAGAAGCAGGCGCTCGACGACGTTGCCCGGAGGCTGGGCGAGGACGAAGAAGAAGGCCAGGGCGGCGGGAGCCCAATGGAGGTCGAAGGTCCCGATCGAGAGGACCAAGCTGTGGTCGAGGAAGGGGTCGAGAATCCTATCGACCGGGAGGATGAAGTCAATGTAATAGACTAGGCACCCCTCCCCGCGTTTTGTAATCGAACCCCTTATTAATACAATGAATGTCATCTTTCCCATCGAATTTGCACTTTCAAATGTGGTTTTTATAATTCTGCTCAAAACAGGTCGAACGGATTGTTCGAACAATTGCTTTATTTAAGAAACGAAACATTCGAAGTACAAACGAAACGAACGGGAAATCATGATAAACAAGCTAGGACCAACTAACTCGGTTCGATCTCCATTGGGTGCGAGCAGCCCGATCGGCGTAGAAGCTTTTTCAAATGAAGAACTTTCTTAAGTTCCCCGCCCCCCATGGTCGGGGTAATTCTCGACCGGTCACATCCTCCAGCCGATATGCATTGTTTTTTGAGACCTTTATGACTTTGTATGGCCCCTCCCAGTTCGCGTCGAGCTTGCCTACGTTTCGTGAGACCTCAACCTTTTTGAGGATGAGATCCCCGACCTGAAAGGATCGAGGGGCCACTCCCTTGTTGTACGCTCTTGCGACGGCAGCCTTGTAGTTTTGCATCTTTGCCCAGGCGCGGTCGCGCAATTCTTGAATGACCTCGATCTCATGCTCCCGTGTTGAACGGTTATTATCGGGATCGAAGTGAGCAACTCGAGCCGTCGCGTGCAATATCTCGGCAGGTATAACGGCTTCCGACCCATAGACCAGGGCATACGGCGTTTGCCCAGTGGCCGATCGGGGGGTCATTTGGTATGCCCATAGCACGCTCGGGAGCTCGTCGGCCCACTCACCCTTATGTGCTCTGAGCACGGTCTTTAGGTTTTGCACCAGTATTCGATTGGTCACTTCGGTCTGGCCGTTCGATTGGGGATTTCCGACCGATGTGAAACGCTGGTCGATTCCGTGCTCTTTACACCACTCGATCATCATCCGGCTCTGGAATTGGGTTCCATTATCGGATATCAACACCCGTGGGACCCCAAAACGACATATGATGTTATTCCATATGAACGATCGGACAGAGGCGTCCGTGATCTTTGCGATAGCCTCTGCCTCGACCCACTTAGTGAAATACTCGACCGCAACGATCGCGTACTTTCTTTGACCGGATGCTTGGGGAAATGGCCCTACAATATCGATGCCCCACTGATCGAAGGGCCATGATACATCCACACTTACCATTTCCATGGGGGGCCGGTGGTTCAAATTTGAATGGTACTGGCAGTTCGGACACTTTTGGACGAAACGTTTGGCATTGTCGACCAGAGTGGGCCAAAAGAACCCACTCCGTGTGATTTTCTGGGCCAACGATCGACCTCCCGAATGGTTCCCGCAACACCCGCCATGGATAGAACTCATCACTTCATCTGCCTCCTGCTGGTCGAGACAACGAAGAGGCGGCCCCGTGAAGGACTTTTTGAAGAGTCGACCGGATTGGTCGAGCGAGAAACGAGCCGCACGGTTTCTGAGCCTTCGAGCTGCCAAAGCGTCATTGGGTAGGGTTCCGCTCGACAGGTAACCCTTGATCTCGTCTTGCCACGATTGCTCTCGGGACTCGATGGGGAGAATCTGCTCGAGCATCTCCTGATCGATTTCTGATTTGTCTACGGACAAGAATATAACCGATCGGCTCCTTGTCCCCCTAAGGAAACTTGCAAACTTCGAGAGGGCGTCCGCTCGCTCGTTTTCCTGTCTTGGCACTTGGTCGAGGGTGAAAGAGGTGAAATGGTTTTTCAGCGCCTTCACCCTATCCAAGTATTTGACCATGGACGTTTCTCGAGCGTCGTACGCCCCCGACACCTGACTCGCGACCAGCTGGGAGTCAACCAGCGCTTGGAGGCGATTGATTCCCTGGTCGACCGCTATCTTCATTCCTGCGATCAGTGCCTCGTACTCCGCCTCGTTGTTGGTCACATTAAAGTTCAACCGTATGGCGAACTCGAGCTCCAGACCATCGGGGCTTCTCAAATATACGCCAGCTCCGCCCCCCAGAGAGGTCAAGGAGCCATCGGTATGCATGACCCACAGACCGGTAGGCTCGTCGGACTCGGCCTCAACCCCTACCCTTTCGAGCAAGAAGTCGGCCAAAACCTGAGCCTGGATGGCCGTGCGGGACTGGAAGAAGATGTCGAACTCTCCCAACTCGATGGCCCACTTCGTCAACCTCCCCGAGACATCGGGCTTGGCTAAGACTTGTTTCAGCGGCTGGTTCGTCAGAACTACAATGGAATGCGATTGGAAATAGTCCCGCAATTTGCGAGCCGTGATGACAAGAGTGAGCACGAATTTTTTGATCTCCAGGTAGTTCTTTTCTGCGCCTTGGAGAATTTTGCTCACATAGTACACCGGCCGGTGAACCCTGTCCGTGATGGTCACTATAACCGAGCTGATGGCTTCGCCGGACACGGCCATGTAAAGGTACAAGGGCTCACCATCAATCTGCTTCGCGAGCAGTGGAGAAGAGGACAGGTAGGCCTTCAACTCAACAAGGGCCCGCTCGCATTCTTCGGGCCATTTAAAGTCTTGTTTCTTCTTCTCCTTAGCCTTTATGTCGACCGGCCTTTCTTCGATCGGTTTCTGTGTTTTCCCGATCGGTCGGCTAGTCGCCCCTCGGAGTGTCTTGAAGAAGGAAGGTTTCGATCGGCCGACCTGGATATGAACCGGTTCAACGAAATAATGCGACCGCAGAGGCGTTGCACATCCCGGACGGTCTGGGGCGTCGCGATATCCTGGATGGCCTCGATCTTGGCGGGGTTCGCCTCGATCCCTCGCTGACTGACCATGTATCCCAGAAATTTTCCGCCAGGGACCCCAAAGGTACATTTCGACTGGTTCAACTTCATGCCGTATTGTCGGAGCACGGCGAAAGTGTCCTTCAGGTGGTCGAGGTGGTCGACTTCTTTGTTGCTTTTGACGATCATGTCGTCCACGTAGACCTCCATGGTCGAGCCGATCAGCTCCTTGAACATTTTGTTCACGAGCCTTTGATAAGTTGCCCCAGCGTTCTTTAGGCCGAACGGCATGACCATGAAGCAATACACCCCTTTCTCGACCACGAATGAGGTTTTCGACCTATCTTCGGGCGCCATATAAATTTGATAGTACCCTTGGAAGGCGTCCATCATGCTCAGCATCTCGCACCCGACGGTCGAATCGACCAGCAAGTCGATGCGGGGCAGCGGATAGGGATCTTTTGGACAGGCCTTATTTAGGTCGGTGAAGTCGTTGCACATACGCCATTTTTCGAGCGACTTGGGAACCACGACCACATTGCACAGCCATTCCGGATATTGATTTCGACGATGTATCCTGCTTCAAGGAGCTTGTCGCGATTATCTTGTTCCGTTCTTCTCCGAAGGTCCTCTTCTTTTGTTGGACCGGTTTGGCGGTCGGATCGACGTTCAAGCGATGTACAATCACCTCAGGGTCGATTCCTGGAAAATCTGAGGGACTCCACGCGAAAACATCAACGTTTTCTCTCAAAAAATCGATCAACATCACCTCCCTTGCCTCTCCCAAGTGCGAGCCGATTCGGGTCACTTTCTCGGGGTTGCCGGAAACCAACTCGATAACTTTTGGGTCCCCGATCGGCTCGATCCTGGACTCCTCGTTTTTCCGCTTTCGCGAAGAGGATCCTTCAGGGGGATCAAGGTCGATGTGGATCGATGGTGAAATCGACGGAGAAGATTGTGCATTTTTCTTTTCTTTCTCCAGTGAAACCGTGTAGCACCTCCAAGCGTCTCGCACGTTGCATTTGATTTCCCCGACCCCCGTTGGGGTGGGGAACTTGATTTTGAGATGGTAGGTCGACACTACACTCGAAATTGATTAAGTGCCGGCCTTCCCAATATCAAGTTATATGCGAACGGTGCGTCGACGACGAGGTAGTCTACGAGGAGAGTTTTCCTTCGGGGTGATTCGCCCAATGAGGTCGGCATCCGAACTATGCCGATTGGAACTATTTCCGAGCCCCCAAATCCGAACAGGGGAGTGTGAACCGGCTGCATGTCTATTTTTCCTAAGTTCATTTTTTGCAAAGTGGAGTAAAAAAGAACGTTGGCGGAACTTCCATTATCAACTAAAGTGCGTGCCACAGCAAAATTTGACACGTCAGTGGTAACGACCATCGGGACATCGGGTGACTCACCCTCTCCCGATGGTCGGCTTACATCAATATCCCTATCGCTAAACACAATAGTGTTGGATTCGATGTGGTTGACATGGTAGGCCCGATCAGGAACCTGTGGGCTCGATTTTCCTTGCTCCAACTTCCTCATTATGCGCTTCCGGCTTGATCGGGAGTCGCCGCCATTCGGCCCGCCGGCGATGGTGTTGATGAATCCTCTGATTGGGAGGTTGTTGTCGACCGGCTCCTTGCCACTTCTACAGGATGGGGATCCTTTGTGGCTTGCTGGAGGGGACCGTGGGGATCGGGACCTCTCCCGTTGGGTTGGTGCTTCCATGTCGGCTGCCACGAACTCCTTGAGAAGGCCCTTTCGAACGAGCCGCTCGATCTCGTTCTGCAAGGCATAGCAGTTGTCCGTGACATGCCCATATTGCTTGTGGAAAGCGCAATACTTTCCCGATTTTCTTGCCCCTTTCCCCTCGGCTATCCTGTTCGGTTTTTTGAACAGCTTCTGATCTGCCACCGAAAAGATGTGGCCTCGGGTAGAGTTCAGGGGGGTAAGATTGGAGTATCGTTTGATCGGAGAGTCCTTCTTTTCCAGCTGGTCTTTATCCTTCTTGTTGCCCCCTTTTTCCTTTTTCTCCTTCTGGTCTTTCTCCTTCTTATCCCCGTGCTTGATATGATGCATTTCCTCGGAGATCATGAAACTGGAGGTCAGTGTTTGGAGCTCCCTCATCGAACGAGGCGGCTTGAGGACGATTGCTTTGGCGCAGTCTTCGTGTCGGAGGGCTATGTAGAGGGCAAAGTTGACAAAATCAATCCAGGGGTCATCGACCCGTAAGACCTCATTGTTAAAGCGGGTCATGAAGTCCCGGAAGGACTCCCCTTCCTGCTGTCGGACACCGTGAAGGTGGGTATGGGGGAGCTTGGTGTCTTTTTTGGCCGCGAAGTGGTGTAAGAAGCGGTCGGCCAGCTCCTCGAAGGAGTGGATCGACTCGGGCTCGAGCCGGGCGAACCATTGTCGAGCCACCCCAAAGAGAGTGGTGGCGAAGAATTTGGCCATCATTCCGTTCGATAAACGGTACACGTCAATGGCGTTTTCAAACTGCAACAAGTGGTCATCAGGGTCGGAACTCCCGTCATAGTGGGGGAGATTGACCGGGACTAGGTCATGGAGACCGACCTTTTCTTCTCTTATGTGCTGGGCAAAGGCCCTTTGCCTCCGACCATGATACCGATCGGAGGAGGATCCCTGCCCGTCGAACGGTTCCGCCTTACCTTCCGGGCGTTCGAGATCGGCGATCTTCTGAGTAAGGTGGTAGAGTTGGCTCCTCATCTGCTCGAGCTCCCCGAGGGCAGGGTCAGCTCTCGAATTCCCCAGGGCGGGGGCCCTGTAAGGGCGCCCCAAATCCGGGTACTGGCGACGGGGAACCCGGTCGTGGCGGCTTGACTCGGCGTCTTCTTCTTCTTCCCGGGATGACCGGAAACTTGCCTCCCGACCCGAAGTCTGATGGGACGGGACCTTCCGGTCGGTAGGAAACGCTGCTCTGTTGGACCCAAGGTCGGCTCGACCGACGCTTTCCTTGAGCCTCTCAAAAGCTTGTAGGTTGCATTGGCCGACAAAGTCCCTCAAACTCTCGAGGGGGATGGTTATCATTTCCTCCGTGTCGGAAGCATGTGTGGTCGTCCCTGCCGGTGGAAACCGTGCCCGGCTCCTGTGGTCGGTATTGGCGGCCGTGAGCGGGGCATTCGCCTGCGCCCGGGAGGAGCCCGCCAAGTCCGCTTGGGCTGCGGGAAGGTTGACCACCGGCGGTGGAGGTGGGGGAATATCATGGACCGAGTGTTGATCCTCACCGACGGATGGCGTACTCCGGGCTCCGGAGGGGTTTCTTCTGGTTGTCACCATCTCTTGTACCTTTGTTGCAGTGGTTTTTTGTTTTTCCCCACAGACGGCGCCAAATGATGCGGGTCGGATTTGGTTCTGGTCAACTCCGGTCGAGCCCTCTGGTTGGCTCGGTGTATGCTGTTGTTCGAGGGAAAAGATATCTTGCAAAAAGGGAATGGCAACGTGAGCTAGCCGAGAGGGGCTTCGGCTAAGACCCTCCGATGCTTAAGTCAGCGGATCGATTTTGGGGATATTCGAGCAGAGTAAGGGCGTAAGGTGTAATAAATGCGTGCTTCTTACCATAAATAAGGGGGTATTTATACCATATCCAGGTAGATCGGGTCCCGTGGGCCCCTCAAGCCAGGCGGGTTGTTGAGGACCGACGTGGGCGTCTAGTAGGCCAAGGGGTAGGGTCCATAGGCTATAGCTGGCGCCTCATTAATGAGGTATGGGATTAGGTGGTGCCCCATACCCGGACTGACGGGGCATTAAATGCCAGCAGGGAGCCGTTGGACCGGGTATGGTCCCGGTCGAGGACATAGTTGGCCGGGAAAACCGACGGGCGATCCTAGCGGTACGCCTCAGCTAACGGGTCGACTGAGAGGAGAGCGGCGTCGAATGATCGGCCATGAGCGAGTCGATCGAAGGTCCGAGTGGATAGCAATTCAAAGGCCGTCTGGAGGGAGGGATCGGATTACCGGTCGGAATAACGCCACGTCAATTATATATGTATATAATTAAATATAATTGTTATATATTGTGACATTAATATCAATTAAACCGATCGAATTAATAATCATTTTTTTTTTTTTTGATACAATCATCTCGGGACACCCTATAGATGTCAACCGGAAAACACCCCCATACACACGCACACACTCACTCAAAGGGGAAGGGGTAGAGGACAAGAGGTTTCGAACTCAGGACATATCTGATACCACTTTCGAACTCCCATCACTCAACTACGAGCCCAATGGCAATAATCATTAAAGCTACTGATTCTGTATGCGGTTCGATTATAAAAAGATTGCAATGCCCTGTTCTTTTCCGACAGCAAATAGACATTTATATAAATCAGCAGAGGCGGCTTCCGTGGCGATAAGGTAGTTTAGTGTGAACTAAGGACAATGGTCAATCTAAGCCACCAATTGACTTGACTTAAAAATAAAGTAATATTTATCTAGTTGCGTTCGTTAGAAAGGTTGCGCTCACACAGTCATTCTCTCTGATATATTTATATATATATATATACACACACAGGTGTTTTATAAAGCCTTGATCATAAAGAAACCAGTATAACAATATGATTATTAATTATCTGATCTTCCTATGTCTCTTCAACTACACATCTTTCTTTACAATTTCAGCAAATCAAACTCGCTCTGGTGGGAATTTCAAGTTGGGATCCTTCACTCCAGGTAAATCCTCCAAACTCTAAAAACTACATAGACATTTGGTTAGAAAGTGAGGAAACAAATCAAGAATAATTCAACCCAAATCATGATTTTTTATGGTAATTAAATGCTTCTGATTATATGAGCCACACAAACCAAGATGTATATTAAAGGTGGTTCTATGATTATCTCTAGGATTATTCCCATGCTTAAAAAATGAATTAGTGATATGTTATTCAAGATTTTTATTAGTAACACTGATCGCAAAGTATAAAAGTAAATCAAAGCTTTGGCTTATTTTAAACGAATATAGATTTTGGTATGCAAAACTATTTTACCGAATATTTAGGTATGGTTGGCTGTTTAAAGTTTTTTCTCCCGGCCAAAGGGGAAAATTCTAGTCCAAGCATGGTTTAAGCATTCCTAATAAATTACATAACATGTGTAATAATTCTTGTCATATGATTGATAATTTTTTTTTTAAATATGCACAAATCACATGACAAATGTAATTCACTCGATCAGTACTAGGTATTAGGCAGTGAAGGTGCAATCAGGCCAAATGTTTACCGGTTCTATTATGCTTATTGTTACATATTATTCACATGCCACTTATTAGAGCCCATGGCCATTGACATAGAGTCCTTAAGTCCCTTAAGATTAGCTCTATAAGTTATAAATTTTATGTTCCGTTGAATCGATTATGAAAATGTTTCTTCCTTTTCTGTATGATCGAGTTTGCTATTTGTCTAAGTACTTTGTGATGGACTGATATGAGCGAATAATAATACAGATATACTAACGGTTTTTGAAAAAAGAATTTAATAAATAGATATATAAATATCTAAATTAAGAAAATTATTTTGATAAATTTTAAAATATACAATAATTTAATTTTTTGCAATTAAATAAACTAAACAAAAAGATTAAAATCTTCAAATATTAATTTTGATAAAAAAAGAACGTACATTAAAGTAGTACATGTAGATAAAATTATTTTATGATTAAATATAAAAGATAATGTAAGAAACTGAGGATAATTTCGTCTAAAAACGAGGTTAAAGTTAATTATTCGAGTTTTGAATGAAAAGTTGGCAGATTGGATTTCTTGAATTGAAAATTAATTCAATTGACTTTTTAGATATAAAAATTGATTTAAAAAGGTTTTAAGTAACTTTTGAAAAAAACCTAAAGTTACAAAACTAATTCGATATTCCGAAATGTGGTATATTAATGTAACTTGTCGAATTGTCGGTTAATGGCAATTTCGAATACATTCAATTTGATTTTATACCCTTGCCCTTTCTGCAACGCCGTCAATTTAAAAAAGCAGTCCGGATCTTTTATTGTATAATCGCATTACATCTTCTATTACACTTATTAATACTATGGCAAAGATTTTTATTTGCTCTCCCCATGTTTCTACATCAACACGTTTTCTGATGCCCCATGCAGACGACGCCATCTCAGCAAACCAAACTCTTCATGGAAATCAAACAATCATTTCTTCCAATGGAAACTTTGAGTTGGGATTCTTTACTCCAGGTAATTCTTCCAAATACTACATAGGCATTTGGTACAAAAATGTATGGAAACAAACCATAATTTGGGTTGCAAACAGAGACACCCCAATCTCAGACAAGAATTTAGCTCGACTCAAGATTTCAGATGGTAATTTAGTGCTTTTAAATGAGTCCCAAATCAAGATTTGGTCCACTGATGTGAACTCCACAGCTCCACCTAATTCTACAATCGCGGTACTTCTTGATAATGGAAACTTGGTTTTGAGATCACAAGATTCAAGTTCAGGTCAACCTTTATGGGAAAGTTTTAACAATCCAACTGATACTTGGATGCCTGAGGCAAAGTTTGGTTATGACAAAAGAACACAAAAGAAGCAAATTCCAACTTGTTGGAAAAATTCTCAAGATCCTGCCCCTGGGCTATTTTCTATCGAGTTTGATCCAAATGGGAGTCAGTTTGTTACAATGTGGAATAGGAGTGAGCAGTATTGGACTAGTGGATCTTGGAATGATCGTATTTTTAGCCTAGTTCCTGAAATGCGTAATAGTTTTGGCAAGTATAATGTAAGCTATGTTGATAACGAGAATGAGAGTTATTTCACATATTCGGATGTTGACCCATCTGTAATGTCGAGATTCATAATGGATTCCTCGGGGCAGATGAAGCACTTGATATGGTCGGATAATACGAGTTGGATTTTGTTTCTTTCTCAGCCGAGGCAACAATGTGATGTTTATGCTTATTGTGGGCCATTTAGTACGTGCAATCAGGGATCATTGCCGTTCTGTAATTGTTTACCTGGGTATAAGGTCAAGTCGGGTAGTGATAGGATTTTGAAGGACTACTCTGGTGGTTGTGTGAGAGAGATTAACTTACAATGTGAGAATAATGATACCGCCTCTAATGGGAGAAAAGATAAGTTTATGATGAATTCCAATGTAAGGTTACCTACATACTCTCAACCATTGCCAATTCAGAGCATGAAAGAATGTGAATCTGTTTGCTTGAGTAATTGCTCTTGCACAGCTTATGCCTATGATGAATATGGGTGCTCTATTTGGAATGGTGAACTATTGAATTTGGAACAACTAGCTGAAGGAGATGGTGATGGGAAAACTATTTACATCAGGCTTTCTGCTTTTTCCTCTGTGTTTGTTGGCACCAAGAATAATAAGGGTGTTCTTATTAGTGCTACAGTGGGTTCTGTTGCTATGGTACTAGCCATACTCTTGGCAATAATTGTGCTCTCTGTTCGTCAAAGAAAAGATAATAGAACTTCTAAGTTAGTGGATGGCTTTTTGGTGGCATTTAAATACAAAGACTTGCAAAATGCAACAAAAAATTTCTCAAATAAGTTGGGTAGTGGAGGTTTTGGATCTGTTTTCAAAGGGACTTTAGTTGATTCAACTGTTATTGCTGTCAAGAAACTTGAAAGCATTAGATCAGGGGAGAAGCAATTTAGGACAGAAGTAAGCACAATTGGAATGATTCAACATATTAATCTTGTAAGGCTTCGGGGGTTTTGTGCCGATGGTAATAGGAAGTTGTTGGTTTATGATTACATGGAGAATGGCTCCTTAAATTCTCATCTTTTCAACGCCAAGAAGTTCAAGGTTTTGAAGTGGAAAACTAGGTACCAAATTGCATTGGGAATAGCTAGAGGGTTGGCGTATCTCCATGAGAATTGTAAAGATTGCATCATTCACTGTGATATAAAGCCAGAAAACATTCTACTTGATGCTGAATTATCTCCCAAAGTGGCAGATTTTGGTTTGGCAAAGCTCTTTGGGCATGATTTTAGTCGGGTTCTAACAACCATGAGAGGTACAATAGGCTACCTTGCACCAGAGTGGATATCAGGAGTTGCAATAACAATCAAAGCAGATGTCTATAGTTATGGGATGATGCTTTTTGAATTGGTATCAGGAAAGAGAAATTCCACTTATTTAGAAGATGTAAGTGATAGATTTTTCCCCTATTGGGCTGCAAGGGTGACAATAGAGGGCGGTAACATGCTTGGGCTTTTAGATCCTGCTTTGGACGGGGATGCTGATGCTGAGGAAATATCAAAAATATGTCAAGTTGCTTGTTGGTGTGTTCAAGATGATGAGCATATTAGACCATCGATGGGTGAGGTGGTTCAGATTCTTGAAGGGGTTACTAATGTTAGGCTACCTCCAATTCCTCGTTGGCTCCTAGTGTCGGTTGAAAGCATGGATTGCACTAGTTATTGATAAATCTTGTTCAGTGGTAAAAAGACTAATCTGGCTATGTTTCAATTCATGAATGTTTCATATTTATATTTAGCATCTAGAGGGATATCATTAGCATTAACAATGCTATGTGTTGGAAATGAGGGTGACTCGTTGAAAGGGTATGTTTAAGTTCAATGAATTAGTCAAATTGACATATTAAATGAGTGCATTCAAGTTCAACAAATCTACGGGACTCAATGTAAAAATGTAACCCAGAAGTTCATGTCTATTTCGGAAAAATGCCCCACTCTTTGAACTATTATAAATAATCTATCATTCCAACATAATCATACCAATAAAAAAAAACTCATTTTATGATTTTTCTCTTCTTTCATTTAGTTTTGAGAGTTTTAAATATTTTAAATTCGATAGTTCTAGAAATTTGTAGTCTTACAATCTCAAGCGAGTCGGTCATTGTATGTTGTAAGATGATTGCCAAAAACGTATAAATACTTGTACGGGACAAATTCGTTTTAAAAATAAAAATACAACTAGTGCCTCAGATCTATCTATTACTATTTTAAAATCATGCATTTTCTAATTCAACACTATGTGGTTTTGCTTCAGTATGTCCAACTAGTTGATTAATGTCTAGACATAGCTACAAGCTCCTCCTCCTCCTCCTCCTCCTCCTCCTCCTCTTCTTCTTCTTCTTCTTCTTCTTTCCTGGAGAATTGCGATGGATTTCGTCCCTTGGATCAAAGTCCTAAGAGACCTAAACAAACTACTAAAATTGCCTTTATTGGTAGTATCATTTATGTCTTCTAGATATACAGTATGCTTATAACAACGAACCCAATGAAGTACTTCCAGTAAATTAATAAGAATTCTCCTAGTGCAACTATGTATTGTTATTCTCTTTGATTGAGACAGCTAGTGAGCGAAGAGAGATGATAAGTGTATATTTTATACCATAAAATGAAAGTCATGTTTATCTGTTTTATTTTAAAATAAATGGCGTTAAAAAGTAATTGAAAATATATAAGTCGATGAAATATTTCTTGGCATATTAATTATTAACTTAGTTTATATGTGCTTTGTGGTTCTTTAGACGTGAAGCAGCTAGGAGACTAATTTATATCACGCCCAAGGTTTCAAAATAGCTGAAAAGTCATCTCCGGAAATTTCAATTTTCTCAACATCATCTCCCCCTTTTTACCATCGAGTTTTCAATTCCGACAAAGAATTTAAGAAATTTTATTATTTTACTTTCCTTGGTTAAGTGAAATTATCATATGTTTGTTTTTCTAATGAGTATGATTTTGGTGATCGAAAGTTCGGTCACAAAAACACGCACGATGTGTGAATTTTATACATATTTGTAGTCCAAATATTGGTGTAAAAAAAAAAATATGAGGTGTGAAATTATATCGGTCACTATTGCATAAGCTGTAAAATTTTGAACACTTATATTATGTTGGAGGGTGCACAAGGCAATTTAAAGGTTCACTCATAATTTAAAGCCACACTGCAGACACAAACAATATATATTAGCGGGTGTGGCACACTGTTAAGTTAATTTGTGCAAAATAAAAATGAAATATAATTTGATCATATGTTTAATAAATTTATAATTTTACCTATTATGAAAAACAAAAGAATTATGTAAAATTAAATTTATATATTATGAAAAACCAAAAAAATGATTGAAAATTGAATTGAGTCTTATTATTAAAAGATAAATAAAAGATAAAGTAAACTACATATTGAAGATAAAAATATTAGAGGAGAGGGAGAAGAAAATAAAGAGAAATAATATATCAGGTTGAAAAGATGAGAGAGAAAAGTGAGAGAAAATAAAAAAATAAAAACAAGCAAAGAGAAAGCAAAAATCGAGACCAAAAGGCATCAAATAGTTATTAGACAATGTTGGTGTTTCATAGGAAGGTTTAGATATATACTAGACATGTGCAAGTGTTTGTTTAATTATATTCTTTAAGTTAATTAAAAGGGTAAAATATGTTAAACACCTTAATTTTTGGGTTGCTTTGCACTTTGGTATCCAATATTTACAAATGTGCGACTGTGATGCCCAATGTCTATAAATTATGTTCCGATGATACTTATGATGAAATCTTGGGGAATATTCTGTTAGAAAAATTGAGCTAATTGCTTTGACCCCTTTGTAAAATTGAAAATCGATATAAAACAAAATAAAAGGTCAATAAATCCCTTAATCTTTAAAAATACCAAAGTAGTCTTATTGCATAGCAATTTTATCTTCTTTTTTTTGTTTAACTTTTTATACATTCACTTTTTTTATTTTAGGGTCAATTACATCTACATCTGAATTTGATTGAAAACTATATTTTCAAATTAATTTAAAAAAGTGCAATGCATTAATTATCTATTTTTATATCTAACGTAGTTTTTAAAAATACAATATAATGCATTGTGTGTTTTTGTATTTTTATATTTTTGTTTGGAAATTCCATTTAATCCCACAAGTAAAATTTATAGCTCCATTTGTGTTTATACTTCTATGAGTTCGATTTATAAAGACTAATTAACTACAAAACAAACATAATTATGTTTAACTTTTGATTAGTTGGGCATTAACCAAATTTTAGGCCATTTGCATTTGACATATTAATGCAACTTTTCTTGTAAGTTAACGTTTTCCTGAGCTCAATTGTGGGAACAAGTTTGTAATTAAGCATGTTTTTTTCAAAAAAAAGTTGTTATGGATCTTTAATTGAATATGGATATTTAGATACTTTTAAAAATAAAGGATTCATTGACCTCTTATTTTGTTTATGGGTTTACATTAATTTTCAATTCTATAAGGGAATCAAAACAATTAGCACAATATTTTAAACAAAATATTCCCCAAAATTCTATTGGAAGTACCATCAAAACATAATTCATAAACGTTGAGTACCACACTCGTACATTTATAAAGATATGGTGCTACAATGCAAAACACTCCGAAAGTTGGAGTAGTTAATGTATTTTACCCTAATTAAAATTGCATGCTCCTCGGCAAGTTTGATCAAGCTAAAACTATTTGTGATTAAAATTTTGAATATTTGTCATATGTTTCTCAAGCCACAGTCTAGATTTCAGACATTACATTCTTATTTTTTTTTTCTTCTATATGGAGTAATGACAATGTATAAACACTCTTTTGCAAATAACAACAAAGCTGGATCTTCTGAATAGCTCGGTGTATTAGAATCTCAGATAGCAACATCACCTCAACAACTTGGAATCAGGTTTTCACTTATATTTGACAATTTTTCCAATTTACATCCTATAAAATGCTATGAATGAATTAAAACTTGGGATGCCATGCAAATAAATAAAAAAAAATTCAAATGTATATTTTATACTTAATAGCTTACTGTTCCAACCATTTCACAGTGAAGTTGATGAGCCCTTATCTTGCTACCATTCTGCAAATGACCAGTAATTAATATCTCATAAACATTTTTACTAGGAATAAAAGATTGACCCTTCATTTTTTCAAGATACTTCTCTGCTTCTTTTAATCTGCCCCGTTTACAGAGATTGATAATCACCCAAGTAAAAGCCAACATATTAGGAGAGATTGAACGGTACTCCATCTCAAATAGAAGCTTAGTAAGCCCCTCCGTATCATCATCTTTACCATAACCACAAATAAGATGTGAATATATATTTTCATCAGGAGCAAATCCTTCATCCAACAAGACAGTCAACATCTCATCGGCCTGCTTCGTCTTGCCTTCTTCACAAAGCTTCTCGAACATCACATTAACAGCTGAACAGCTAGGAAGAAGACCCATACTTATCATTTTCTTGCAAAACACCAAGCTATCATCCAACCAATCATTTGAAGAAGAACAACCTTTGATTAGGTGATTAAATGTCTGGTCTAAAGGCTTGAAACCCAACTTCTCCATCTCTTCTGACAGCCCAATTGCCTCATCAATCCTTCCGTCCTCACAATAAGCCCCCACAAACAAACTGCACACAAAAGCATTCTCTTCAAAACCTCTCTTAAGCATTTCATCATATATCTCTTTGGCAGCATCTAAATTTCCCATCTTAACCTTAGCAAAGATAACCAACGAGTACGAAATAGTATCCAAAATCATATTTTTCTGCAACAACCACTTCAATAAAACCAACCCTTGTTCAATCCTTTCCCCCTCTATCATCTCATAAACCAAGCAAGTATTCACAATTTGTTGAGGAACTGAACACCTCTTCCCATGCATTCTATCTACAAGACTAAGGAACCTCTCCAATTTTCCCTCTTTACACAAAGCACTGACCATGATTCTCAGGGTCAATTCATTTGGGCATACTCTTGTCTCAATCATGTGCTCATATACAGCCCAAACCAAATAGACATTGTCAGATTTTTGCGTCACATGCAGCAGAGTATTGAAAGTAATCACACTTAATGAAACCCCATGATCAAACAACAACTTACAAGCATCAAGCATATCATCAACCATCCTCGACTTAGCACAAGTTTGTATAAACAAGTCAAACACGAATGGGACTGAATCAACCATCCCATAGTTATCAATCAATGATTCAAGAACAGCAAATGTTTGAGAATTACCATTAGAAAAATCTTTGGTTAAAACTGATTCGAACATTGCCTCGGCATCCTTGATCAGCCTCGCTTTCACCAAAATGTGGATAATTATGCAGTAACTGGAAAGTCCATGTTTGACATGCATTTCTTTTGACGACCAATGGAAAAAGTTCAGCGCTTTTCTTGAATTATTGGGTTCTTTCAGTTGCAAGAGTATTTTTTGAACTATAGGGTTCGTGAATGTGACTAAGCTGAACTTTTCAGAAAGGGATTTCCAGCTCTGCCATTGGTGTAAAGAATCAATTATGGAGATGATGCTACTGTTGTCATCGATGTTACTTTGTATAGGCTGTTTTGTCATGTGAATTAAGGTGAAGAATCGAAGGGGATTGCAAAATGGAGTTTGTTTCTTGTGTAAAAAGATTTGAAACAAGCTCGCCATTTGATGCGGCAGAAGCAAAAGTGCTCTAAGTTGTATAAATTTTCCAACGTGAACACAAATTAGCCATTTGATGCGACTTTTGATGAGAGCTCACTAATGTGTAAAGATTCCAAAAGTGCAAGTACATAAGGTGGTTTAAGCTTTCGCTTACAAACCTGCATATACATAAAAGGAAATTCATGAGCGTAAATTTTCAGAATAAAAAATAAAAATAGAAAAATAGCTGGAGAGAACAATGAAACAGACAATGAAGTATAACAAACCCACCGAAACAAGAATTCGCATTGTATCTCTTTTGTCACCCCTGTCAAGCAAAGTGAAAGAACTAAGCCCATACTATATATAAGGAATCATAAAAAGCTAAAGAAACACATTTCAATATTTTGTAAAGCAGGAAGGGATTTTTGAGCACATGAAAATCAATGGCAAAGACTCTCAACATCATCATATTAATCATGAGGAAACTTAAATTGTGAACATGGCTGAACAAAACAAAACATCAGAAATCCATACAATATGAAAGAATTAACACACCCAACACAATAATCATTGCCATAAGTTTCTTTTAAACGTAATTTCAATGTAATTATTGTCAAAATATACTGAATCATTTCCCATCACAAGAATGCAGAAAATATCAAACTAGCAGCAAAAAGTTTCAGGAAGACAGCAAATTCACATAATTCCAGGGGGAAAAAAAAAAGAAAAATGACCCACTCTGCAGATTCAATTTGCCAACTACATACAGATTGAAAGGTAATTTTTTCCCACGTAAAAAATCGAAAAAGGAAATTAAAGAACATACCGTACTCGCTGGAACAGTGAGAAGCCGCCAGGAGCTTCGATTTATTAGACGGTCGCGGGAGATATGGAATGGAACGGTCACTGAGACGGCGTAACGAAGCGATGTTTTTACCACCAAAAAAACAAAAAACACTCTCTTCGTACCCACTTGATTTTACGAATCAATTGTCCAACTCAAGAACAATAAACCCTAATTTGAATCATTGCTTCAGAAATTCAGACCGATAGTTTCAAAGGAATTGCTGCGAAGCAAACAGAGGGCTTTTGACATGAGATTGTATGTATCTTTGGTGAGAAACAGCGGACATTCAAAAAACAGAGGAATTATTACTAATGGAGTTATACTGTGATAATTGAACATATTTCATTTGCTGTACTGTAATTGATGGCCCTTTCATTCCTTCTTATCGACCGCAATTATTCAGTAGACAAATGGGCAAAGGGGCTACTAGCTTAATAAGATGAAAATGTCGCTTGGCTTGGGTCGAGCACTTAATTCAATTCTCCTCTAATATTTAATACGTTGTCTTTTGCATTATTTCAAATTTTGTTAACCTCTCTTTATGCATTTTAATAATAAAAATAAAATTAGAATATAATGTATAATTGTAGTCCTTTTTATTTTTTGGTGGGGTGGGGGGGGGGGGGGGGGGGTGGGGGGTTGTGATTGGCCTGTATGAAAGCCTCTTGACTAAAATTTTAAACTAATTCAACCGATCAATTTACATCTTTTTTAGCATTATAGTTCTATATGGATAAAATATTTCATTTACATATATCATTAATAGTGTGAAATTCAATTTACCCCTTGTGATTTTCAAAAAACACCTTGTGAAAAATATATCGCCAATTACCCTCCTCATGTTTTTCCAAAAGGTGCACACTGCCCCCTTATTTAAATTAGTAATATTAACACACTCATGTGTGTATAATAAAAAAATATTATAAGAGAAATTAGTGATAAGTAAAAATAAAATAATTAAACATAAAAAAAAAGAAATTACAAAGAAAATTGAAAAATGATATTGAAGAGTGAATAGACCAAATAAAAAGAACCTGGAAAAAGAGAGAGTAGAAATAATGTAAAAGAAAAAAAACAAATTTACAGGCCAAAAAAGTGAATATACCAAAAATAATTACTAAATGGTGCTCTCTATTTATATAATAGTGTAAATTTTTTTTTTTGAATAAAAGTGGTATATCACAATTAATCGAATACATCAATACATCAATGCTCTCAAATGAAGAACGAAGAACAAACTATTACAATTTGTGATTATCAAATATCAAGCATATCAAGCTACACTCAAATGAAGCACGCAGAACAAGCTATCACAATTTGCAATCATCAAATATCAAATATATCAAACTATTATACAGTAAAAACAAACTAGTATATCACCACAATACCCACATTCACGAAAATTCAAACCCACAACCTAAAGGTTGTCGAGCCTCCACCTTACCAACAAAGCAAGACCTCATCGACGATAATAGTATAATAATACTATATATAGATTATACATGACTTTTAAAAATTTTCTACTACAAATTGTAAAGAATGTCTTTCATCAATTCATTTATCTCAAACCAATCTTTTTTTAAAATTTTTCCTTTTTTTAATCGTCTTTCCTTCCCAATACGTTCCCTTCTATGACACATCTCCCTTAAAACCTCTGCCCAGAACTCCAACCCTTCTACCATTTGCCCCACCTCTCCTCCCTCCCCACCTAGTCCATGAACCTCAGCTGCAAAGATTCTTTTTTATCTTGTTATTTGTGATACACTTAGCGAGGAAGAGTTGAGGGGGCCTGAGATTTGTAATTGGATTTGTTTTCGGTTTGTATTTTTGAGCAGGTGGAAGCTGGTTCGTCAGAACGGTCACAAGGAACCAAACGGGCTAGTCCGTTTCAATTTCGATGCCACGTTGTGGATCGGTCACGGTCAGAATAGGGATTTTTTTGAATAAAATTTTAAAAAAGATAAAAAATTATGAGAAAACATATAATTACTTTTACAATTCTAAATATTACATAATTTCTTATGTTACATAACATAATAACTGGAAAAACACAATAGACTACAAATTACTAATGTTCGAAATACTCTAGCAGCTTGATTTTATTTAATAAAAAGCAGTTACATTACAAATGTGACATATGTGATCAATACCATATGGAGTAACGACCTTGTTCAAAGTCTTCAATATTTTCGCCTTGTGAGTCGGTCGGAAAAAATATTTGATGTGGATTTGAAAACAAAATTGATCCAAATTTTCTGTCCAAACTTGAGGTGTTGTGATCTTACAGATAGACTCAATTAGTTGCATTGATCAGTTGGTATCACACACTTGTTCAATCTACTACTGTTGCTGGGTATCACAATCTGATTCATTGAGGCTGTTTTGGGACAATTACGTATCACTTCTTGCTGATTTTCTCAGCTCAGCAAGTTGTAATGGTTGCTATGAACAATATGATGTATTAATAATAGAAAAAAGAATTTAACAAGGATTTAGCTAGAGGAAAGAAAAAACAAAGTACATTGATGATAATGTGCCATTTTACCAAGTTTTAGGCTTTATTTGTATTTATTTTGATTAATTTTGGGTCATAAAAGCATTAGATTGTTACCAAATTGATTTTTTACTTGTTATAGATGAAAATTAATGAAAAGTAGCACAAAAAGGACTTAAAAATGGTAAAAATTGCATATGAATGTTGTACAAGAATGTTAGGATGCTAAACATGAAAACAGTCATGCTCGCTACATAAGGCGTGATCACGCCTTATGACTTGAATATGCCAAGCGAGAATTGAAGGTAGTGGTCAAGTTATAGCAAGATTTGTGATGAAATTCTACTTGGAAATGGACTTTCTTCTTGCCTATTATTTTTGGGCTTTTCAAAGAAATTTTCTAGTCCTATTAAGAAGTAGATTGAGCATACATGTTATATACATGTTCCAAGACATTGTCTTCCTACAATTTATTCTAGTTATTAGTTTTACTTGAGAAATTTCAAACTTTTATATTTTTATTTGAAGTTTTATTCATGATCATTCGTGGCTAGACTACTTTCTTCAATCAAGGGATAATTGAAGCCAACGTTTAAATATAGATTGTGAGATCTAATTGATTTATTTGTCTTTTCTTTTTATTAAGTATTTGTATATTTTTTTGTATTCTTTAGGAAAAATCTCATCCCTTAATGCTATTTTATTATATGTTCAATGTGGTCAGTTGTTTATTGATAAAATCGCATATATCTGATTGGTAAGATTAATTGAAGCCAACGTTTAAATATAGATTGTGAGATCTAATTGATTTATTTGTCTTTTCTTTTTATTAAGTATTTGTATATTTTTCTGTATTCTTTAGGAAAAATCTCATCCCTTAATGCAATTTTATTATATGTTCAATGTGGTCAGTTATTCATTGATAAAATCGCATATATTTGATTGGTAAGATTAAATCCATAACTATTTAGTTGAATCAACACATGCGAAAAGTAGTGTAATTTGATTGGGTCAAAACCTTTGAATTATACTATGGAAAATATACAATCTAGTTTCTAAGAACCACGTTTGTAGATTTGTTGGCCATGATCGGGTCTTTTTAGTTCGTATCGTTTGACTAGAGTTATTCATTAATTAGGGATTATTCATTGCATTTGTATATTTAGTCTATACTTAAGGAAAGATTCAATTAGATGAGTTCTCTGAATGCTATAACTGGTCTATTGCATGAATTTAAAAGTTATCTTTAAATTAATGATCAATCCATGAAAAACATTGTGCCAAAAATTACCCTTAACTGAGTTTTTAATTTTTATTCATATTGATTTATTTCTATTTAATTTTCTACTTTTATTTTATTTTGTTATTTTTTATTAAAACCTCCCAATTTTTATTTTTATCTAGTTATCTTTAATATTTATCATCTCTATGGGATTGACTCCACTCACTCTATTTACAAATTAATTTATGTTTAAAAAATTAAGAATTATTTTTATGAATTCGACATCCATCAGTTAACCTATTCAAAATTTGGTGACGAAGCATCATCATAACCCATGTGCCGTGTAGTATCAACCCGCACATTATTTGGCATGTTTTCCATAGCCGCCTTCATTTATTGCATTTGAATTGCCATCTCTTTAATTGTCATTTGCATGCGGAGCATCTTTTCTTCCACGACATGTACCCAATCCTCAGGAGATCTAATAGCATGCTCTGCCATTCTTTTATACTCCATCCGAGTTGTTTGTGGTCCAAAAATATCAGAAGGTGATGGACCAAGTCCAAATGTATAAATGCACATATCCATTACGATCTTCTCCTAAAACCTGTGACAAAGTGTCATTGTTAGAAGCTGCAGATCCGGTTGCCTCTCGTTGATCAATTTCTGTAGCAAATAATTGGTCCTTAAAACAAAAAAAAAAAAAAATTAAAAGTCAACTAAAAGTTTGACGTTACCTATGAAAGTGAAATATATGTATATATATATGCATAGTCAAATGAAGTGGTTGGAACCTTATTAACTTGATCAGAACCATTACTTGAGCAGATTTTAAGTCCACGGGGTGTTGATTCTTCTTTGTGCGGGTAATATGAAACATTTCAGCATGTGGTGGAACCAATTTTAGTCGGATCACATATGTTCAAATTAATGAACTTTTACATACTTCTCAAACAATCTCATCAGCACGTATCCGCACAAAACTCTTTCGTCCAGCTGTATGACTCATTTGAAGTTTTGTACGTTTCTGTAAAATATAAAACATAAAACATTAACGAAACTATGAACTAGCGAAATATTTGCCAAACAATCAGAATGCATACTCAATGATGACAACCCCATGAATTAACTTTCCTTTCTCAGAATCCCAATATTGGTTAATGGCTAACCGCTAATCTTCATGAACCCTAGGTGGCAAGTTGGCAACGGATCGGATCCCCTACTCCATAATAGTGCCCCATCTCCTGCCCCACACTCTGGATGTGCGACACGTGTAAGTCTTGAAGATTTACTTACCAAATTAGATAACTGAAAAAATATAATTAATTGGACAAAACATCTAATTTGGTAAGCAAATCTTCAAGACTTACACGTGTCGCACATCCAGAGTGTGGGGCAGGAGATGGGGCACTATTATGGGGTAGGGGATCCGGTCCGAGTTGGCAACTTGTTCAGCGATACTTAATTTAGGATTGTAATAAGTTACCTTTAATCTAGCCTTATAATCCTTCCACTTCTTGCCAATGGGCTTAAAGATGTGTGCTTTTATGATGCACACTAGGATTAAAGTTTTCTCTAAACGAAAACAAACAAAGTAAAATAATTGTAAATCTACATAAAAATCATTAAACTTTATACTTTAAGAGAAAATTATGTAATGCCTCAATTTCTTACCATATTACTTGTTTGAGACACAACGGAACAACTAACTCTCCAATCAAGAAAAGTTAAGGGAGCTAATTGATTTTTTCGAGTTAGAACTCCCAAATATGTTTCTAATTCAATAGAGTCATCTTGAGAATCATAGTATTCAATAGAGTTAGTACAAAAAGATAATCTTGAGAAATAAGATAACAGCAGCAAAATTCCCCCAAGAGGAGAAGAAGAGATAGCAAAAGCAAATAAGGATTCTATTGTTCTAATTCAGGTAGTGGACTACCTTAACCTCTACAACATCTGATTTTCATCAAAAGCATAAAACAGTTATAGTCCAATACAAATATACGCACATGTTTTAGGAAATAATTGTATTAAAACCATGGTAAGTTGAATGCAAGTAAACAAATGTAAAATGGTTGACGGGGTATAAATAAACCAACATGGAAATTTCCAAGTAGTTGATTGTACTTCTGCCCGTCGAGTTCTCATGAGTGGAGTTTTAAGTTGTTTGTTTAACAATAAAAAAAAATTGCAGAAAAATTATTTCAAAAGTGAAAAAACGTCTCAGCAGATTAATATGATTTACAAGACTTGAAAACCAAGAAGGGCCACCCTTCAACTTAACTACCAACTATTAACTAAAGAATTGCAAATTCTTATACAACCCATCATGCAAGTTAAAGAAAAGGATGGGAAATGGCCGGGGAACCCCACAAAAGATAGCCAACCTTCATTCAATGATTGAGGCCAAAATTAATTAGAATGAAACGAGATAATAGCAAACTAAAACGGGAACATAAGCACAGATAGGATACAAAAGCTTCTCCTAGCAATTTTCTTGTGATTATTTAGTAATTAAATTTAAGCTACTGTAGAACTAAAAGCTCAAGCATTCACAAGGGATGTATTCATTAGTTTCTAAATTCAATGATTATCCATCTATAAGCTAACAACAGAAAGAATATTTATCTGCAAAGAATAGAAATAGTGTCACGGCAAAAAAATACTACACAATCTCAATATTTTCAAAGTAGTTAACTAGGAATTAAAATAAATAGAATAAGACCTCATTCAAACATTGGCCGAACATCTTCTCATAAAATTGTATGCAAGAACCTGAATTCAGCAAATGCCAAAAGTTCATTAATGTCCATAGTTGAGATTTTTGCAGCTCCTGTGATGACTTGGTGAATAGAGCAGTTAGTTCTTTCAAAGCTTACCATTTCAAAGTCGTAGCTTCCATCATGAGGAGCAAAGCTAAATCGGCAAACTGGGCACAATCTATCATCCCATTGATATCATTTGGACGTTCCAGAAACTGCAATCGTCTTTGCTTGCCTAAACCATAAATTCAGATAATCACTCATCATAAAGCAAGTTAATGGGAATAAAACTTGAGTCTCACAGCTGAGTCAACAATCTCCTTAAGTTCTAAATTTTAAACAAGAAAACATCCTATCATATTTTTCCTCAGCAAACATAAGAATAATAGGTATGAAATCCTTTTGCAATAGGAATGGCTCATTTTAACTTGCATGTTCATGTCCATCGTCTTTTCTAAAGAGGCAACATGTAGAAATTTCCATATATATGTATGAAAATTAAAAGATTGCTACCATTTTGGAATGATATGTAATTTTCCCTTACCACAATGAGTAGACACGCTACTTTTCTTTTCTAGATCCCAGTTTACATTACCTTGTACCATTCTATTTTTAGGAGTGGGACCCCCCCTCCCCCACCACACACACAAAGAAAGAAAAAGAAGGTCAACTACACTAAAAATTTAAAATTTACGCTCACATAATAGCCAACAGAGAAAGTAATTGAGAATGTAGAAGGGCCATTTAATTGAATATCTCACAAACATCTGTGTGATAATTAAGTATGTCATCTATAGGCAACCAGGCAACTGCATTCATCCTCCCCTCCCCGCACAAAAAAATAAAGCCAAAAAATATCATAGTTCAACTACATCAAAAGACTTTATAAGATATATGATCAATTTAATACACCAAAAAATTTAAATTCGATTACTGACTTCAAAAACTATGTCATATGAGAAAATTGCATTTTTCATCCCGTATGTTTGGACAATTTCAATTTTAGGACTGTATATGTAAGGTGTTCAATAATAGGACTGTATGTTTTGACAAATTTTCAATTTCAAGACAATTGAGTCGGAGTAGGTCCCATTCGCCAAAAAATGACTCAAATTGAACAGAGAATTGAACGAGAAAATGACGTGTATTAAAATTTGGGGATTTTGACTGAGTCAAAATTTGTGGGACGTGAGGTGGCATGAAAATGCCATGTGTGTGCCCTATGTGGAACAATTTGGAGGGAAAAGGAAGTCACATGCTTATCGCGTGACTTATATTTGATAAAACCCAAAACAAAAAACAAAACTCATCAGTCTAACATTTCCTCCAAATGGAGAACGTTGAAAACTCTAGGGTTCTTTGTTCGCCCCCACAATCCCTTTCTCTTTTCCGTTTTCAAAGCTTGAAACCTTAATATTTGCAAGAAATTGAACACGAAAAGGGGCAAGTCTATAACAATGCCTCCTCAAATAAGAAAAACTGGAAGGAACTTTCTCTTTGCAGATTTGTTTTTTTCTTTTTCCGAAATGGTGTTGTCGTTTGGCCTTTTATGAACACAAATAAATGTTGTACTTGTTCTAGGTTTGTGTTTTTTTTTTGGGAAAATTGCATATAACCCCCTTGTGGTTTCGAAATTATGCTGAAAACCCCCTTGTGGTTTAAAAATATGGAAAAAATTCCTCGTGTTTTCGAAAAACATGCATAAAATCCCCTTCCGTCCAAAGTTAACGGAGAGTGCATCACACGCGCTTGATCTGCGACATTGAAACTTTTCTACCTTTAAATGCAAGCATATTGACCTTTTTACCCCTTTTTCTCACAATTTTAAATATATTTATCAAATATTACGAATAAACCCCTCTAATTTATTAAAATTTCAATTTGCTCCCTTCTTCTTCATCATCCTCCCTCCCCACTACCACCCTTTCATGCCACCGCTACCGCCACCATCGCTGGAGTTAGAACCGAGAATACCAATCTATGCATCTTGCCAAAATAAACCAAACCCATCAATCAATTTTACCAAATTTCAAACAATTTGTATTAGAAAACACGGGGGGGGGGGGGGGTTTCCATATTTTTAAACCACAAGGGGGTTTTTAGCAGAATTTCAAAAGCACAAGGGGTTATATGCAATTTTCCCTTTTTTTTGGGCTTGTTTCCATTTTATTTTTTGCTTATACTATATACATTGAAGACAGTGGTGGGTGTCTTACTGTGGTCCCTCTTTGGTGTCTTTATGGCATTTCTTTTTTATGAAAAAGTATTGTTTTGGCTTGCGAGTCAATTGTTTAATCAGTATGTTAGATTCTTCTTTTTGTACTGTATAGTGTAATGCTTGCTTGCTGACTATGTATTTTTTTTATTTGTATTCTTTTTTCAATTTTTTTTTTGCAGACTCTCAAAGTAGGTTGTTGACTTTGAATGTTCACTATGGGGGTAAGTTTACTTCTGCTATCAAACCTCAATATATGGGTGGTGACTTGATTAAATTCGATTATGTGGAAGTTGAAAAGTTGTCTCTTGCTGCCATTGGGCATTCATGTAAAACGAATGGTGTGAATGGGTTGAAGAAATATTACAGTTTAATCCAAACTGGATATGTGCTCATTGGTAGTAATGAGCAATTACTTAACCGTTTAGTTGGAAAATTGAACATTGTTAGGGAGCTCCATGTATTTGTTGAGTCAGTACAAGATGATATCACTGATAGTAGTGTGGGAAATGAGGTTGAACAACATGATCATAATGGTCAATATGGTGGGGAAAATGGGTTAGATGATAATGGTGGGGTTAATAGTGATCTGAATGGGTTAGAAGATATTAAGGATTTTCAGGTGAATAATGATGCATTAGAGAATAATGATAGGGCTGGGTTTGGAGAGGGGAGTATTGATAGTGATAAAATTGCAGCAAATACTGAGGATAGTGACTACACTTTGGAGATTGAGTCAGAGGAAGATGATGTAGTGTATGATAGGTTTGTTGACACTGAGGTTGAGTGGAGTAGGTTAGAAGGGGACTATAGCATGGAGAATAGAGAAGCAAATGAACAGAGGGATGGTGGGGATTTTGGGGAGAAAAAGATGTGCTACAGAGTGAGGAAGACTTGAACAATGCTAGGAGCTCTAATAATGAGAATGAGGGGTGTCCATGTTTCTGTGTTTAACACAAAATGAGAGGTATAAATCCAAATTTTAGGCTAAGGATGGAGTTTGATAACAAGGATCAATTTAAACATGATATACATTCACATGCCATTATGTGTCAGAGGAATATTATCATTACAAAAAATGATAAGAATAGAATGTATGTCAAGTGTGGTGAGGAAGCTATTTGTTCTTGGAGAATAATTGTAAAAAAGAAGTTAAATGAGATGAAATTTATAGTAATTGTGCTTCATCCAGAGCATACATGTGCTACTAATTATAATGTCAAAAATGTTAAGTCCTAATGGTTATATATGTGTACTTTTTACTATATGATTTTATTACAAGTGAAAAGTAAAGTAATTTATTTAAAATAAAACTAAATTATATGATTAATAGAAAAATAATTGAATATGAGACCTAAGAAAATATTAAATAGTGTGATATTAGATAAAAGCAAGAGAATATATTGAGAATGTAAAATGAAAAAAAAACGTCAAATTGGAATAGAGAAAAAATAGGGCAGAGAGAGATAATATGAAAAAAAAAAAAACAAAAAAGACAACATTGTATTAATAGATTAAGGTAGTTATTCAATAGTACACTTAGTAAATCTAGTACATCGTTAAATTTATTAATAAAATTCATACTTTGTAGATTGCATACTTTGAGATGCCTAATGATATTAATGTAAGTTTGATTATATATATCTATATATATATATATATATGTATACACAGTGCTCATTTATACATATGTTTTAAAAACAAATATTTGATTTATATATTTAATGAAAAAAAATCACTAATTTGATTAGCTATTTGGAGAACGAATAACTAATTTTAATAAAATAAATTCAAATATTTGACTTGCATATATAAATTGATTGAGTGTTATTATTTATTTTACTCAATAAGGAAAAAAATTAGTATTTAAAATTATTTAAATAAATGTTTTTAAGGTAAGGTAAATATTTTTAATTTAAAAAAATAATTGGATAAAAAATTTTAAAAATTAATAAATTACAAAAATTGGTAAAATTTATTTAAATAATTTAAATTTAAAATATAAAATGCATATATATTAAGTATAAGAAAAACAATCTTATATATAAGAAGTTCAAGTGCTGCAATGGTTACATGCTTCATCTTACAACCCTGATGTCAAGGGTTTTACTTTGGTTGGACGTGAAAACAATGATTTATTTTGGCTGAGCTGGGTGCATGGCTGGCACGTGGGCGAGGTCTAGTAGGCTTGGGCAGGGGCGGTTGGGTGGGTGGGGTTACGTATGTGACTACCACTGTAGGAAAAATGGCGAATACCGGCTGAAAAATTCCGGCGGAAAATCGTGAAACAGACGGAATTTCGGCGGAAAAAATTCCGCCGGAATATTTGGCGCTGGATTACCTCCGGCTGCCGGAATTCCGCTGGATTTTCCGCCGGAATTGGCAAAAGGGCGTAGACCGGCGGAATATTCCGCCGGTTTTTCCGCCAGTTTAAAAAAATAATTAATTAAATTAGGGGAATTCCCCCCCCCCCCCCCCCGCGCAATATAAAAAAAATTAATTTAATTAAAACCGAGGGAATTTTTCCCCAGTTTTTCCCCCGTAATTTCAAAAAAAAATTAAACAAAATCGGGGGAAATTTCCCTCGGTTTTTCCCCCGCAATTTTAAAAAAAATTAATTTAATTAAAACTGGGGGAATATTCCCTCAGTTTTTCCCCCGGATTTTTTGAAAAAAAAAAATTTAGTTAAATCGAGGGAAATTTTCCCCGATTTCCCCCAGCATTGTTTTAAAAAAAATAATTTAATTAAAACCGAGGGAAACTTCCCCCGGTTTGTCCCACAGTTTTTTTGTTTTTAAAAAAAAAAATTATTATATGCCCCAAAATCAGTCCAAGAAATTTTTTTTATTATTTATAAATTTCATTTAAAATATTCTAATATGGCAAAATACTAATGTTGACAAATACGTAAAATTCACAAAAATGCAAACAACTAAAATAAATTAACAAATAGGCAATATTATCCCATATTGTTCGAAACATAATTCAAATATAAAATACAAACATGCCAAACAAATAAAAACATTATTTATACGACAAATTAAAAGATCAAATGTGTCTACTCATCCTCCTCGTCATCCTCAAAATAATCGATATCATTTTCATTGTCATCTCCGACATTGGTGGGATTCATATTTAGTTGGGATGCGAACATATGTGGAGCGGAAAATCCCTTATGGGGATCATGAGGGGTATCATGGGACGTATTGCCCGTCAGACGACGACGACGAGATAACTGGGGAGCTGCTCCGGAGGAGGACAGACGATTGCTCATAAGGCCGGTGTACAGTTGTTGCATCATTGTCATCACCGTGTCATTCTGTGTCTTCAATTGGGTGATCTCTTCCTTATGAGTTGAGATATAAGTGTCAAATTGATCTCTAAGTTGCGACAACTGCGTTTCTACATCTCCTCAGGAATTAGAAGGACCATTATGCGACGAGGAACAGCCGTATGAGTGTTGCCCCCTCCTTTCCCGAGGAACGTACTTCATCCCAATTTGACGGCCGTTTCTGTTAAGGGGTCCGACCGCCTGCATAAACAGCTCGTATCTAGACTGCTGTGTAGCTTCATCGCTCAACCCTACTGCGATTGATTGTTCCTAGGCTTGCAATAATTGTTGATAGTTCTCCTATATGAAATAAAATAAATAATATTAAACATTTGAAATTTAATTCATGCAAGTTTGTATAATTAGTTAAGTAAATATGTAAATTTTTAGATTGTATACGTACGTAGACTTGCTTGGCATTTTGATTGAGCTAAACCACATTATTGGCAGTACTCCCTTCGTCCTCGTCACCCTCGGTAATCTCGTCAGGTCTAAGTGCTCTCGTATAACACTTTTGAATCACCTCATGATATTCGACTGAGTGTTGACACTCGGCTTCCTGGATAATCAAAAAAATAAAGTTAATATTAACACTAATATTAATAATAAATTAACAATAAATAACATACCATCTCAAGTTTTCGAGTCGCAAGTGACTTCGGCCCGCCACCATGACATGCTCCACCACCCGCTTGCCTATATTGTTTTATTCTATTCGCTTTGTTTTTTAAATCTATCTGAAGCCCAGTAGACAATCAATTGGTCCCATATTTGGGGCACTATCCACGCCAGGGCGCGTCCCAACTTCCCTGAGATGTTCATACAGCTGCGATAGTTTCCTCGAACCACGGGTTCGAAAAGCTTTTTTCATATGATGCTCGTGGATAGGATCCCACTCAACATATTTCTGTATATATTAAATTTTAAGAAATTACAACATGCATAAAAATTTATGTGTGTTGCGTGTTAAATATAAATCAATATACAAAATATGCGTACCTTTCACTCCTCAAACCACGTATCAAAAAGTTCCGGGCTAACACATTTGAATGTAGGAACGAACTCAGTCATTTGACTCTTCAACACGGTACATATAGTGTTAGCTCCACGATCGGCGGGAGTGAAGCTACTGCACATACAGTATATATACACATCATATCAATTATAATTAAGTTATTTTAATACATTTAAACTTAACATATTATTATATATCTTACCAATTCGGAGCAGGCTCTAAGAAGAGCTTTTGTCCACCTCAGTGTGTGGTTGGGGAATCCGGGATGCTGTATGCTTCCTGAGCATATGGATTAGGTGAAGTAATCGGTGGACTATGTCTACCAACGAATGGGGTAGGCATGAATTGCAGTGGAGCCGATGCAGCGTGTTGGTGTGTTGTGTTGTTTATTTGTTCATTGAAAAGTGGAGAATTGTTTAAGTCATGTGAAAAAAGGAGAGTGTTGGGGACATATGATTGTGAAGAATGGGCTCTACCCCGAATAGCATTACTTGTTTCGGAGCGTTTCCGCGGATGCATCTAAAATGTTTTCGTGAATATAAATCAATAGATGAATTGCATAGTGGACTTAATTAGAAAGATACATAATTACATTGATATAAAGTATTACATAAGAATTCAATCATTAACAATCAACAATTTAAAAATCAAATAAGCCTAATCACTATCTCTATCATCGTGTTGATCGTTCACTAACACCAAGTCTTCCTCATGGTCCTCGTCATTGTCACTATATTCTTCGCCAATCGAGACATCATCATTTTCCGCTTCATCTTCCCCGTGAATCTCAAGTTCGACTTGCTGAACAATATCTAATCCAACATCTTCATCACACAACGCGGGTACTCCATCGTCACTTGAAGAGTTCATACCATGACACATACCATTCTGGTAAGCCTCCTCCATTCCACCAGGAGTTTCAACTGTGCCTTTAGCTTTACTTTTAATTACTACGAACTGTTGGGTCTTGGCCCGAATACGGCCTGGGTATACACCAAAATAAACTTGGCGTGCTTGTTGGGCGATTATAAACGGATCATATTTTCTGTATCTACCCGTCTATTTCACCTCAATAATACCACATTCTGGGTGTGTGCAATGCGCGTTCCTCTATGTGGAGTGGGGTCAAACCAATCACACTTGAACAACACAACTTTTTTTAATGGTTCCCCCGTATACTCCAATTCAAAATTTTCATTCAGAATTTCATAGTAGTCATCTTCGTCGGAATCGCCATCGTAACCCCCTTTCACCCATACGCCACAATTCATTGTTTTTTTACCTTTACTCCATGATCGTGTGTGAAATTTGAAACCATTCACAATGTATATCGGATATGTCCTCACACAGAAATTAGGCCCCAACGCAAGTTGTTTCAAAAATATTGACAACATTCCATTATTTAGTTCATGGACCTGTATAATGAAACGTATACACTTAACGTCAACAACAATATATATGCAAATTACATACTTGATTGTGTAACAATTTTATTTTTTTTGTAAATATAAACTTACGTAAGAATTGAACTAATCTGCGAATTCATTTTCTATTCGATTGCTTGCGTCAACTTTTGCAATCCTATAATATTGTCGAAAATAGCTACATTTGACAAGATTTACTTCAGATTTTCGATAATCATATATAAGGCATAAAATACAATTAATTTATTAAATGTGATACTTACTTGATGTAAATTTCGACTTCATCGCAATTTAGCAGCACATGTAGTTTAGCGGAGTTATACTCCTGCAAACTCTCAAAATAGCGTTCCTTACATGCACCTAGTGGACGACCTAGTTGATTGAAAACCGACAAAGTTGCTGGGACCGACACATCAACACCACCATCATCGTTTCGTGGTAAGCGCGTACTCATAGACCGTACGTGGGAATTAAAATAGAAGGAGCAAAAATTTGCAGTCTCACACCGGAAATAGGCCTTACATATAGACCCTTCTACTTAAGCTTTTTGTTTAACTATTTTTTTTATCTTGTCCAGATACCTATAACAATATTAACGATAATTTTTATGTAATATATAACAATGTATAAGATAAATTAAGTTATACCATGTAATTATATAAACAAATGATCAACCTTTCGAATGGATACATCTATCTAAATTGTACTGGACCACCATTACGAGCCTCATCGATCAAGTGAACAGGTAAGTGCTCTATTACATCGAAAAATGTCGGAGGAAAAATTTGTTCTAATTTGCATAAAATTATCGGAATATTTTTCTCCATTTTGTCAAGATCATCATGCCTCAATGTACTTGAACACAAATCTTTGAAAAATTGACTCAATTCAGCTAATGGCTTCCAAATATTGTCGGGCAATTCCTTGAATGTAATTGGCAGTAATTACTCCATGAATATATGACAATCATGACTCTTCATGCCATGAATTTTGGCTGCTTGTAAGTCTACACAACGACTTAAATTTGAGGAATACCCATCTGGCATTTTTAGTTGTTTAATCCACTCACATATTGCTCTCTTCTGGTCTAACATGAAGGTGTACTTAGCTTTTGGCTTTCCCCATTGTCCGCTTGACTTTTGCACCAATTCTAACTCACGCCGCCTACAAAATTCGGCCATATCCATCCGTGCATTTGCATTATCTTTCGTTTTACCTTTGATGTCCATTACTGTGTTAAAAATGTTATCAATCACATTTTTTTCAATATGCATGACATTCAGGTTATGACGAATTAAAACGTCTTTCCAATATGGTAATTCCCAAAAGATACTTTGTTTTGTCCAGTTGTGCGTTATACCATACCCGGGTAACTTATCCATATGTGGGTGCTCGGTAATTTTCGGTAACCATTGTACAAGGTCGGCCATTTGATGACCATCAACTTTCGGTGGTGCCGGATCGACCTCAATCTTGTTTTTTTGAAATTCAATTTGTTCCGTCGAAAAGGATGATTCATTTCAAGAAATTGTCGATGGCAATCAAACCATGTATTTTTCCTTCCATGTTTCAATGTTACAGCCTTACTGTTATCCATACAATATGAACATGCTAATTTACCAGTACTCATCTAACCAGATAACATCCCATATGCAGGAAAATCATTAACTATCCAACATCCCATATGCAGGAAAATCATTAACTATCCATATACAGCTCTCATAATAATTTTTTTTCTTCTAATGCATCATATGCCTTAACACCAACATCCCAAAGTTCTTTCAACTCATCAATAAGTGGTTGCAAATATACATCAATGTTGGCTTTTGGATTTTTTGGTCTGGGAATTATGCATGTCAAAAACATGTAGGGCATTGACATACACATCTCGGGTGGTAAATTATATGGCGTTACAATTACCGGGCAACATGAATAAGGCGAAGCTGATTGAGCATAAGGTGTGAATCCATCAGAACACAAAGCAAGTCTAACATTTCTAGGTTCAGCAGCGAAATCAGGATAAACTGCATCAAAATTTTTCCATGCATTCCCATCAGCTGGGTGACGCATAACCCCTTCCGGGCGGCGATGTTCAACATGTCATCTCATGTGTGGTGCTGAACTCAAAGATGCATACAAACATTTTAATCATGGGATTAGTGGTAGGTAATGCATTCGCTTAACGGGAATGTGTTTACGTCGACCTTGACTTCTGGCAAGAATTTCTCTATATCTAGGAGCACTACAGAATTTATATTCCGTCGCGGTAGAATCATTTTTATAATACAACATGCATTCATTGACACAACAATCAATTTTGTAGCTAACCAAACCTAATCTTTTTACAAGTTTCTGCGCCTCGTAAAAGTTGGTTGGGAGGTCATGCAGGGTAAGCATGACTTCAGACATTAACTGTATGATTTCATCAATGCTGTCCCGCGCAACATTGTAATCAATTTTGATACTCATTAACCTTGCCGCAACAAATAAAGGCGAGTGATCCTCGCACCCAGGCCAATTAGTTTGTTAAATTCACTCAAAAGATCAAAGAATTTTTGAGTTTCTGCATTTGACGCCTCTTCCACAATAGGTTGTCCATCGTTATTCCCCATATCCACCATACCAGCTACAACAATATTTTCTCTAACGGCATCGAAGCACATCTCTGCATACCTTTGGAGGGGATTATTGTCAAGATTAACGGATGTACTTGGTTAATCGAACGATGTATTAACTTGAATAGGTCCTATCTCACCATGATCTACCCAAAACCAATAATTTGGTTTAAAACTGAAACGGAGAAGATGTTCCCTAACTTTAAACGGTTCTAGAACAACCCACTTTTTAACACATTTTGCACATGGACATCAAATCATTTTAAACTTTATAAACTCTTTGCAACCTTTAGCATGTTCTATAAATCCATCCACTTCATCAATAAACAAGTTTGAAAGCCCCCATGAATTAGCCTCAGTCCTTTTATACACCCACATTCTATGCGAAGGTATATCCATCTACATATTACAGATTAAGTAATTATTATTTGATTTGTTTATACTTAATTACTATATTATCTAACTTTTTATTGTTACAAATTTTACACATTGTACAAAAATTCAAACACAACCATCATATTACAAAACATATACACAAATTTTACAAAGAACAAAACATACATGCATTATTATATTTTATTTACTAATTATATATTGTCAAAAAATATATACCACCCCCTTATATCACCACAACATACAAGCATGTGTAAACCACAGCAAACAATGGGAAGGCTCTACCCCTTCCCCCAATTTCCATCCACTGTCTCAACATCTCGTACTACCTTAATAGCTACAAACTAACTAATAACATATACATATACATCTAATTATAACTATGCATAGCCAAGCAATGACTTATATTAGCAAAGGTTAGCAATACGTACCTTTTCGATGTTTATACCAAAATAGAATGCTACGCAAATGAAATAGAACAAGCGAAATACCTACAATTTCAAGACAAATACACAAATAAATTACAATCATATTTCATACTTTACATCAATAATTTATAAAATGAACCAAATACATTACAAAATAACACATATAAAATTAAAATATGTACACATTCAAAAAATGTATCTTGAAAAATACATAAAATATTATCACACATATCATTAAGTACTTCTAACATTTGTACAATATCAACAATCAATAAATATGTTAAAACATATGAATTTATACCATATCTAACACATAAATCATGTATCTTCATGTATCAAAATACTAACATTTAATATGTAAAATAACAAAAAAAAGACTATAATCTACAAAACAAAACCGGTAAAATTGTTCGAAGCTAGGTAGGGCTGCGGAGGGCCGACGACGGCGGTGGGCAGCGACGGGAGAGGCGACGGTCGGTGGGGGAGGAATTATAACACAGAAAATCGAAATTGAGGGAGAGAAATGGAAGAGAAAGAGAAGGAGAAGAGAAAGGTTAAAGCTGAAAGGGGGGGGGGGAACCGGGGGAAATTTCCCCCGGTAAATGGGGAAAAAAATTTAAAAAAAAAACCAAGGGAAAATTTCCCCCGGTTTTCCCCCAGTAACGGGGGAATATTTTTTTTAAAAAAAACCGGTGGAATATTTCCCCCGGTTTTCCCCCGGTCAACGGGGGAATATTAAGGGGAAAAATTTTTAAAAAAAATGGGGGAAGTTATCCCCCAGTTTCCCCCCGGTTCAACGGAGGGGAATTAAAAAAAAACCGGGGGAAGTTACGGGGGGATAATTTTAAAAAATAAGCCGGTTTTGTAAACAAAATTAATTCCTCCAAATTACATGTTTGATATAATTTACTTATATATTAATTATAAATATAAGTATTATTTTGCATAAAATAATTTAAATATACTAAATTTTCATTTTTATTTTTTTGATATATTAGTTCTAACTTATTGATAGTATTATTTTCGTATTGTCTATCTTTATTCTATTCTATATATTTTATCAATATACATTTTATGAAACTTTAGATGTTTGACACATATCTTAATTCATATTATATATTCAAATTATGAGTTAAAAATTTACACATGCTCTCGATATTTCAAGTTATTTAAATCATAATTATTTAAATTATAAAAAGTAATAAATAAAATATATAGAAAAATATTAAAATACATATCACATATAATCTTTTTCATATTATAATCTATATGTGATCAAAATAAGTCCAGTCTCCTTGATATGATCGTCTAAAACGATTAAATTTTTTGTGTAAATTTAAAAAATATATATGTTTCAAAAAAAATAATTGATTTAACTCTAAAGAAAACAAATGTATAGGGGAAACATAACCAAAACAAAATTTTATTATCGTGTGATGATTTTTGAGCGTAAGCATCTTTAGTAAATAAGAATTAATTCATAAAAAAGAAATTACTATTCATAAATATTCAATACCCAACATAAGGAAAAAAAAATACTAACATATAGATATCAAAAGACTTCGTAGCAAGCAAATATAATGACCTAAGATTGTTACCATCTCATCTAACAAGAGGAACATACCAAGAAGGGATACGAGACAACACCAACATGTTGTCATGCAATATGGAATCAACTACAAAGAGATTCTACTATTCAACTTACCTAGTAAATTAAGTTTATCTTCTTAATATTTCTAATAATCGAATTATTTTAACACATTGGGTTTAATTGAACATTGAATAAATATTATATAAATTAATTTAAACGTAAATGTAAAATTATAAAAAAAAAAATCAAGTCATAGAATAGTAAACTATATTAAATAATAATCCGAACCCTTAAAGGTGAGTCTCGTATATAGATTTTAGTAAAGAAAATCATAGCATTCCTTATTACCAAAAAAAAGGAGTGCGAGGTTCCCCAATGATTTGCAGTTTAATTGGCTTAAGCAAAGGTGTGTTAAAATTCAAAAGAAACTCCATTATCCATTTAAGGAGATAATATAAATAAATAGATGATAAGGTCGATCATTTATAATCAATAAAAGAACAATTCAAATTGAGGGGGGCGGGGGTATTCACTTAATTAAGGGCGTGTTTCCGTTTAATAGTTTTGAATAATATTAATTAGTTAAAAGATCATGATTATAGAAGAGATAATTTTCTCAAATAGTCATATACGTGAGTGAAAAATATGATATGAATTAATTTTACATTTGACATTTAATTTAAATTCTTAATATATTTTCGTTAGTTATTCAACATCTCAAATGTTTCAACAGTACGTTCACATTTCTCTAATATGCGATCATATGGCGAAATCATGACAAACTCAAAAAAAGTGGTAATCTTTGTTAGATGATAAATTTTAAGTTTTGTTAAGGAAATGAAAAGAAATTATAAAAATTTTAAAATTCTCTATCTTGTTAGTTACTAAAAGAACACAATAAAAAAAAATTATTTTTCTACACAATTATCTTTCATTTTATTTGGTTATTATTGCGAATTAAAAGAAAATATAAAAATACACTCTAAAACAATTCAAACAATCAATTAACTGCATTTAAAAAAAAAATAGGCTCTGATTTTTCTATACTTATTTATTACAAAAATATATAATATTTCGATGTAAAAATTTAAAAAAATTTAAAAACAAAACCGGTGGAAAACTCCCCCGGATTTCCCCCGATTTTGTATAAACATTTTTAAAAAAACAACTGGGGGAATATTTCCCCCAGATTAATATAAAAAAAAATTGAAAAGTAACCGGGGGAAAATTCCCCCGGATATCCCCCAGTTTATTTGTTAGAAAAATCGAAAAAAAATACCGGGGGAAATATCCCCTAGAATTTCCCCTGATTTCGAATAAAAAAAATAATTTAAAAAAAAATTGGGGGTAAATTCCCCTGGATTTTCCCCAGGATTAAAATTAAAAAAATTAAAAAAAAACGGGGGAAAAAAATCCCCCGGTTTTCCCCCAGAATTTTGCAAAAAACATTTAAAAAAAAACCGGGGGAATATTTCCCCTGAATTTTCCCTCGGATTTATTAAAAAAAATTAAAAAACAAACTGGGGGAAAAATCCCCCAGTTTTCCCCCCGAATTTTGCAAAAAAATATTTTAAAGACAAACCCGGGGAAGATGTCCCCCGGAATTCCGCTGGTGTTACTTTAGAAATTTTTTAAAAAAAAACTGGGGGAAAATTCCCCTGGATTTCCCCCGGTTTACGGTTGTCCGGCTTGACCCCCGGAAAGCCGCCGGTTTTCCCCCGTTTATTCCGGCGGGAATATTCCCCCGGAATATTTCTGTCGGAAATCGCCGTTTTTCTGCAGTGCACCACAATCTTGGTAGTAAACATCGTCACCTACGCTCCACGTCAGCATCTTTTGCGACCTGCCTATTTCGGTCGCAAAATCAATCGTAAAGATAATCGGTCGCAACCTTGGTATCAAATTTTGCGACTAGGGTTTTTGCCATCGACTCCAGTCGGTCGCGAATGTAGTGGCAAAAGCGTTTTGCGACCAATTTTCAACAAAAATCGATCGCAAATTCTGTTGTGTATCATTATTTTTCTTGTAGTTTCTCTTTCTCTCAATCTCCCTCTTGGTGGTAGTAGGCAACAATGGCGAGCGATGGTTTTTTTTTTTTTGTTTATATTTTATGTGTATATATGTATGTATATATTATGTATACATGTTTTGAGGGGTGGCATCGTGGTGGAGGAAGAAAGGAGGCGGGGGGTTGGCGGTGTTGGGGCAACTGGTGGCTGAGGTGGTGGCATTAGGTTGGCAGCAGCCGGTGTGGGTGGGGGCTCGGAAAAACCTTGGAAACAAGATGGCTGTTGGTTTTTTTTCTATTTTTAAATGAAAAAATAATACATTAATTTTTAATATAATATAATTTGCATTTTTTTAATTTTTTATATATTAATTTGATTATGAAATAATTTTTAATTTAGGTTTTATATCATTAATATGCGCTTAGGTATCTAATTTTCTCAAAAAATGTACAGTAACTTCATCTAGTCACGTTTTGTCACCCTCAACTTATACAATGTCATCAATAAAATTGTCAAATCACCAATCTCACTTGCTACATCATAATTTTTGGCCGAGAAATTGAAATCCGTTGTCGGTGGGACTCAAATTGTCCCAAATTCGAATCCTATAAGACTAGTTTTGGAATTAAAATTCATATGGGACTAAATGTGACCCGACCTCAATCCTATGAGACCAAAAGTGGATTTATCTCTCTCTCTCTCTCTCTATATATATATATATATATATATCAAATAATTAAAAGTTTACCATTGACCTAATTACAACGTGGTTTCGTAATACTCTAAACAGGTGTACGTACGTGTACATCTACTTTTATTTTAATTGTAATTAACATGAACCCATAACGTATAATGTCTCCATGCAGCCAGCCATACACGTATCTGCATGCCGAAAAACCTAATTTGACGTAACTAATTCACAGCACAAGATTGCAAATACGTCGAATCTTTATTTCTTTTAATATTAAACTTAGTAATTGCGACATATAATCAAGTTATTTATATATGGTCTACGGTTGGTATGCGTATTTTAATTTAAAATAATTTTTTGATGGATTGCATGATCCTATGGGTTATTTCCATCCGCGTGATTAGATTTCGATCGATATATTTTAATTGATATGTAATTAATTATGGAAAAAATTGATCTATTCACAAAAATTCAAAGTTGGTTGAAGGTTATCTAAAACCTCATGATGATATATATTAGAGTTGAATTAGTAAATTAAATATTTATAAAGTGTCAAGCTAAATGACGTGTCGGGGGGGCGGGCTACATAACTAGATGCACTGTTGGAAATAAAAAAACTGAATTTCTTGTAAAGTTATGTATATTGTGTAAGCAAATCCAGATTTCAATCTAAATGACGAATTTATGTATTGAATTAATTTCCGTTTAAACCATGCTAGTCTCATATTTTCTGCGGGGCATTAAATTTATCTTTTGAAGCGTTAGAAATGGACAAGTGTTAAGTTTTTCTTGATCATTTGGCAGTCTCTTTCTGTGATCCACCACTGTTTGTTGTTGAATTAATTTGTCTCGTGAGTCGGTAACAAGGGAACAGAAGATTAAGTTGCGTCATATTTTTATTATAAAATGGATATTCTTATATAATTTCAACAATATTTTCTCTCCACAATGAGTGCATGCATGCGTCGTAATTTCAAAGTTAACTTCAATTTTTTTTATCAAGGATAATTACAAACACGTTGCACCTGAATTATGACCCATTTTATATTTTGATTGCAAAATTATTTTTCGAGAGATGATATTAGCACTTGCACTTCACTTCAATTTATAATTTTAGGCATTTGATCAAAATACCCTCCTATTTTTTGAGCATCACTTAATTTGATTTGTTGGATAGAATTACCATATATCACCAATCACCTTATTTTCACTTTGATGGGACAAACAACCACAACCTAGAACATAAAATTGAATTCTTTTCTCGACCTCTCAACAACCACAAACAAGAGTAGAAAAAATCCAAATTTTAGAAAAAAAAAAAAAACATTGACGTATTTTATTTTTATATATAAAGATTGCTCATTCTTGTTATTATTATTATTTTTTAAAATTTTTGCATGATTAGATGTATGAAGCAGGAACGGAGTCAGGAAATTGATTGGGGGGACGAAAGTTTTTTAAGATCATTAGTTATTAAAATGTATAAATATAAGGGTTATATATAATATTAACATTTAAAATAACAAAAGTTATCATATTTATGCATATACGATCAATTAGAAGTGCTACAACAAAAAAAAGTGCCACAATCAAAAAATATATATAAAAACAATGATATTGAAAAAAACAACAAGCTATTTTCTATTTCAAAAGAAGCAAATATAGTAGATATTAATGAATTGCTTTTGAAAAAAATAACTAACAAATAATTTTTAACAATAATCAACAAAATTGACATAAACGCACATAATGATATAAAATCAACACTCAAAAAGTATTAAATAGATTTTTTTTCTCTTTCTCTGTTCTCACAATCAAAAAATATATTCAAAGTTCAAAAAATATCCTTTTTTTTTTCTCTCCCATCAAATTCCCTAGATCACTCCAAATTAAATATGAAGTCTCAAATTAGTAAGATTCATTCAAGTTCAGTAGCCCAACAAACAAACATCAAGATTCATTAAGTTTAATATTGAATAATTATCAAAATTCATATCAACAATCCTAATATCCAAATCTCTACATAAAAATCAATTACAAACAAAAAAGAAATAAATAAATATATAAATTTCAAAATTAATACACAATACCTTCTTGTACGTTGCTTTTGAAGAAAAAATTGAATATTGTGGGGTTTATGAGAGAAGAAAATTTCTAATAGATTTTTTGGTCTTTTAATTGGAATAGAAAAAAGAAGTAAAATCTGATAGAATTTTTAATATTTTAATTTGAAGAGAAGATGGAAAAGAGAGGAAATAGAAAGAGAGAAAATTTTAGTATTATAGTAAATGAGATTGAGTAAAAATAAATCACCAAAAATAAAATAGAGTAAAGAAAATTAAATTTTTTTTATATAACTTATTTAAAAGTCAAAATTTTATTTTGGGCGCAATTAAAAAACATAAGTGTTAAGAAGTACTTAAATTCAACTTTGGTTATATGTCTAATGAAAATATAATATCTTTTGGATTATACTATATTTTGCTTTTATAATCAATTAATGATTTGTATATTTAATTTATTGAGTTTTATTTCAAGCTTTCTTTTTGGTTAGATTGCTTTCATATGTTTCAGTCAATAAATGAATGAAAAACTGAAAGAGAGATGCATATTAGAGTGGAGGATATACTTTTCATTCAAAAATAAGATAAAAAATATTTTATAAATCAGTGGATATTTTAGTCAATCTCATAATAAAACAATAAAAATAGAGCTTCAATATAAAAATTTAGAGTGTCAATATCATCTCACTTATTTCTCATTATATTTTGTCTGATAAACTTTACGAGATCTATACTTTCCTAACAATGCCATTTTCCGGCGACATAAAGGTTGTCGGAAAGTGACTTCCCGTGACAATGATATTTAAGAGGTAAAATTAACATGCAATGAACTATTAGATTTTTTTGTAAAAATTTGTTGGAGTGTTTGTCTAGGTGGCAAGGCTAATCTAATTATAGAGTAGAGGGGGTCTCGCTAACGGTGATAGCACCGCGATCCAACAATTTTTTTTTTCGGCTTGAAAGTAGTTAGGGGGAGCCAAATACAAATTTCATGATCCTACAAAGTATAACGAAAAATATTGTAGTAATCAAAACGTAAAACCAGTCATAATTTATGGACCAAAGTATTTTTATCCCTTCGTATTATTTCATCACTAAAGAGGTGTCGAATTATGTCACTCTATAATATAAGATTTTGTACGAGTTATTTAATATTGATATAATCGAGCAAAATAGGAAGTTTTGATGTATATATATTTTGGGGTGTTTGCAACTGTTGGCACTTTTGGAGAAGTTAAAATTATAAAAAATTCTAATAAAAGTAGATAATATTTGGAAAGAAAAAGTAAAAAGTACCAATTGAATTTTAAATAAAAATATAACAATAAGTAGAAGTTGGAAAGAGCATCTTGAAAAATCTTTCAAACTGTTAATTAGTTTATTTTTTTTAGTAGAAAAAGAAAAATAAAATGCTGCGCTATTATTTTGTTGAAGCTAAAAACAATAAACGTCATTACTAGAAAAATGACTTAATTTGACACATATAATATCATATTATTATATTTGTATACTTATTATGACACCTCATAAAAAATGTCTCAATAAATTATACTAAATTTGAACTATAAAGTGTCAATATAAGCTATCCCCACACTCAACTACATGACACTTTAACTAGTATCACTAAAAGCAAATTTAGTTTGGTCACACTAGTTAAAGAGCTATGTATTTCAGTGTCACAATAGATTATTTTGATACTTTGTAGTATCACAGAAGATACATTTTAGTAAAAAATTGGTGTAGTTTGTTAAGACACTTTTATGAAGTGCCACGATTGATACACAATTAAGACACTTTTTAAAAGTACCATATTATATATGCTAAATTAATTAGGTCATTTTTTCAATACTATGTATTTTTCTTATTTTTTATTTTTTGGTTTTGTTTTGCAAACACCCCTATGTACGCATATGTATTCATACCTAGAATCGATACATACTAATATTCAATGCAATAAAGAAATCATCATATTATATGTGTATGTATACTCTTTAACACCTTTCACAAGGTGAGATTGGATACACGCAAAGACTTGTTCTAGAACAGTGCGTAAGTTGAAAATATAATTATAAGAGGTGATCATGTAAGAGAAGCAAAAGAGTCTTGATACGGGTAAATATTAAATTGTATGACCAAAATCTTTTTAGTTAGCTAAAGGGTTGATGAATTAATTACCTGAAATCTAACGACTTTGAATTTTATAGACTCTTTATTTTTTGCTCCTTAGAGAAAAAGAAATAAAAATTCCAATTTCCAATGTGTCAGCATAACTAAAAGTTTTCAATGCTGTTTGGAGCTAGGCACGTCTCTGTATGAATTCTAATATTGTTTTTTACACATTATTATTTCTTTATCATATAAAATAAAAATTTATAATCACTTAATATATATATATAATTATTATGTGTAATGATAATAATTGTGGTATTATCATTGAATATTTTTTATCATTAACGTAATTATATCTTTTTGTAAATACTTCAGTCAAGCAATCGAATATTACTATATTATTATTTTTTTTATAAACATACCCCTTCAATATTACTATATTATATATTGCTTAATAACTTTAAAAAATAATTATTTATAATTATTATTATAGAAACTGTGGATAAATACACTTTCTCACTTGATGAGATTTAGACCCAAAAACTCTGATTTTTGAGATCTTAGTCTTATTGTTAAACATAATTGGCCAATTTCGTAAACATGATAATTGACTCCACACAAGACTAATAACCTTGTCTCAAATTGAATGTCCATGTTTGAGAAGCACTAAGGCCTGACCAAAAAAAGAAGAGAAGCAAGATGAAGTTTATTTAGAAGTCAATAAAGATAATTATTTAGGCAATGGGACATTTTCAATTTCTAATTTTGGCTTGCAATTTAAGATTGGAACCATTAATTCTCTATTGATACTTTTATTACATTAGTAAAAAGAAATATAAAGCCATTATATATCAATTATATCAACGTATCAAATCAAATACACAATATTATACTGATTTCAATTGTTCGGGAGAACACAAATTTAATGTTTACTAAACAAAATACTTGGACCGGCGGAACTCAAAAAAAAAAAAAATTGAATTCTTGATATTTAAATTAACAGGCTTCACCTTATCATTGAAACAATATTTCATTGGTTCAACGTCGAGCCCTTCGATTAGAACATGCAATATATGAGACGAAGTGTGTATAGAATGACGAAATTTTTTGAATGAAAAACCAACTAAGTATATGTGATAAAAGTAATTAAACAATTGAGGAAAATAATTTCGAGTATCCAAACAAGGAAGGAAGCCGTTGACTTGTGATTACAGATACAAGGAAGAAAATGGTCTTGAACACTTTACGTGGATAGACACAATGCACCAATTTAGAAAACAATGCTGAAGCAGGTAAACACGCGTTACACTTGGAATAAAATAAAAACTTGAAAAGGAATTAATTAATCATTAACCTTGAAAGAAAAATCGGTTTTGAGGGGTTAAAAAAACAAAAAAAAAATTCTCAGCAAAATTGAGACATTCAAGTATGTATGTAATAATTTTTTGTGAATAAAACATAGAATAATTTGGTTATTATTTAAAGTATTTTCGAGTAATAAACTTGAAAGTTTGTCAGGATTATAAAATTGAAAATAACATAATAAATCATTAAACAAGCTGTTGTATTTAATTTCATACTGTACGAAATGTATATTTAGATGTGACAAGAATTTTGTTAACGCATTTTACAAATATTTTCATGGCAGCGTCTTGGGATTGTTTAGTAGGTTTTCTACACACATATATATACACACACACACGCACATATATTCTAATAAAATGCCTATGAATGTGCACAAAACAAACACGCAAATAGTTGAAATTTTGGTCAATGTGGTGACAAGAAGCAAAATATAAGATTCAAAATTATGAGGTGATATATATATATATATATATATATATATATCAGGTCCCAATCCTAAAAGTAAATTCAAAAGGTTGTAAGGGTTTTTGCTCAATTGAAGCAATCCATGAAAGTAAGGAACATTTATTTCTTTATAATTGGGTGGGGGATGTAACAACCATACCGACTATGTGGCCTTTCCTCGAAGACTTTTGGCAATGGTCAAAGCCAAAGTGTAACAGCCACTTGTCCCTAAACTCAATAATTTTTTTTTTCCACCTTAAGCTTATGAAATTGGCAGTCATCCATAATATTAGTCGTTTTAATTTTTTTTTACACAAATCAATTAATTTAATAAATAATCTTCTTTTAGCTAAATTTAAAATAATTTGACAAACTTATTCTCCATATGCCTCAGTCAAATTCTGCCAAAAAAAATACTGATAATTAAATAATAAATGAGGGTATATTTAGAAATAAAAAAATTAATGCTCATTTGAATTCTTCAAAGTGACAAATATTATGAGACAAGGAAAACTCTCTAAAATGATTAATATAATCGGATAGAGGAAGTATATTTTGCGAAATTAAATGCATAAGTTTTTAATTTTTAATTCGTTAAAATATACAGTGTTTCAGTGGTATTGTAGGGATTCAACGAGTGTTAAACACCAAAAAAGATCGATAAGAATTAAGCAGTGTCGTCGTTTTTAATATATAAGTTTTACTGTTGGGATCAGTTATTAATCCTCACAATTTGATATTTTAAAACTCGGATGCATTTCATATTTGAGAGCATATTTTGATCAAATTGAAATCATGTAGCAACTTATGTATAATTCCATAGATATTAATTATATTTGTGTTTTTAAACTGCATGACTTCACAGCCAAGGTTTCTGATGACCTATGTTTAGATTTATCCCTACTTGGGTTTTTATTATTATTTTTTTTTAACTTTAATAATATATATTTAATTTATTTTATTAAAGTCATTAATGTCTGATGACCTATTTTTAGATTTATCCCTACATTTAGTTAATTTATTCAGTGTTAATAATCTATTTGTTTGGTTTAGATGTAATTGAAATATTAATGTAATGAAGGAAGTACTCATTTCACTAACGGGAAATTTATGACGTGTAAATTCTATCACTAATACAAGATATTTGTTTTATACTGATTTCGTGATTGAATTTCATTAATAAAACAAGATTAATGCAATCAACAATCAATAACAAGATATCTATTAATAGATTTATGTTGAACAAATCCATTAAAAAATTATGTTGTGTGATGAATTTTATTGTATTTATAATTAATTATTTTATTAGTAAAGACAAATTTTCTTGCAGTGATAAAATGTGACCGACCAACAATACAAGCTTACATGACTCCACTAAAAATATATAGACGGTCTGTAGTGCTATCTATTTTTAATATAGCCAGACCAATAATCTTTTGGGTACAAATTGTTAACTCAGCATCGATTTTGTTTTTTTTTTTTTTATCAAAACATAAAAGAAAAAGAAAGAAAATAAATAAAAAAAAAAAAAAAACGAGCTCTTGGCATCCTTCAAAATTTTGAACCTTCTCCAACAAGTAAATGTGAACAGTGTTACAAATAGTATTATTTAATCATAATACACACAAGCCTTTAAGATATATAAAATTTGATTTTCATAAAACTTAAGGGGTGTTTGCAAAAGTGTTAAAAAAACACTTTGTTGCTGTTAGCTTCAAAAAAGTTACTTTAAGTGTTTGGGAGGGAGCTGCTATAGTGTTTTTTGATATTTTCGTAGATAAATTAAACTTTTTGAATTGTTTTCCATCAACTTTTGAGAGCTTTTCACTTTTATTTACAAATACTCCACATTTTTAATATCAACTTTCAACTGATTCTCTCATTTTTATTTTTAAACGCTATTAACTTTTACTATTAACTTTTAACTAATTCTCTCACTTTTATTTTTAAACACTATCAACTTTTACTACTCAATTTTTTTTCAACTTTTTCAATAACTTTAACTTTTCAAAAAATAAATGAAATCCCAAACACCTTCTTAATCTACTCGACAAATTATCTTTAACATCTCTTTCATAAGCCCTCCCCTTCACATTTTACGTCATTGTCTAAGATTTTACTCCAACACACAACATGAGAGAGAGAGAGAGAGAGGGGCCGGCGCCAAATCCCATTGACTTCAATCTGTCTCATCACACACACACAATTCCCTCTCACCATCTATGTATATATAGGGGGGGGCTCATCTTATCATTTGGACATCCAACCTTCACTTTTTTGTTTCAACAGTTCCCTTTGCCTTTGAAAATTGAAGCAATTACAATCAATACACACTATCTTGGCCAGAATCACAAGCTTATATATTAATCAATCAAGAATGGGAAGATCACCATGCTGTGATAAAAATGGCCTCAAGAAGGGTCCTTGGACCCCAGAGGAAGACTCAAAACTCATTCAATATATTCAGATTCATGGTCCTGGCAACTGGAGAACCCTTCCCAAAAATGCTGGTAAATACACACTTCGTCTCTCTCTCTCTCTCTCTCTCTGTGCGCTCGCTAGAAAATAAAAGACAATCAAGCTTAAATCTAGTCTAGTTAGATCAAGATTATCATAATATTTCTTTTGTTTTTCTTTTTTTATATCTGATTATGATCATTAGAGTTAAATCTTTTTATTTTTGGGCCAAATTCTTGATATATATAAACCTGTGCAGGTCTTCAAAGATGTGGCAAGAGTTGTCGTCTGCGTTGGACAAACTATCTAAGGCCAGATATCAAGAGAGGAAGATTTTCATTTGAAGAAGAGGAAACTATTATCCAACTACACAGTGGTCTCGGCAACAAGTAAGATCAAATCAACTAATCCTTTTCCATATATTGTTAAACATGATTAATTTTTCTCGGGAAAATTTCATTTTTAGGACCCTATATTATATTATTGAAATTTGACATTTAGAACTCTAAATATCTTAATTTCAACTTTAGTGCATGAATTTTAAATTTTTTGACACATTTAGGACTCTCAGCCTAAGATGATTGAATTTTGCTTACATGACACAAAAATTACCTAAGTGGCAAAAATTTTAGCTGGAATCCGCCTACAGATATTGACTTGCACAAAATTTAAAAAAATTAAAATATAAATTATTTAAAATAATACAAAAAATATATAATATGCCTAAAATTGAAATTGAGATAATTAGAGTTTTAAATGTTAAATTTGGACAATATAATGTTCAAAAAATGAAAATTTTCCATTATTCTCTAATATTTTATCCAAAAAGAAAAAAGGGTCTCATGTTTTTTTTATCATCTCATGAGTTCTAGGTGGTCTGCTATTGCGGCACGTCTACCCGGACGAACGGACAACGAAATCAAGAACTACTGGAACACACACATCAGAAAGAGGCTCCTCAGGATGGGGATTGATCCGGTGACACACGCCCCACGCTTCGATCTTTTAGACCTATCATCGCTCCTCAACTCGCCGCACCTCAATCTATCGAACCTCCTCCGTCTCCAAACCCTTTTGAATCCAGAAGCATTGAGGCTTGCTATGAACTTGCTGTCCTCAAATATTAATCAAAACCCTGATATTTTATTACACAAGCTTCAAGAAAATCAGCAACCCCAATTTTTCCAACCTTATCATCATGATGAGTTTCAAAATCTTATGAATCATCAAATCCCGTCAAATCTTACCACACTTGATCAATCCATGCAAGGGAATATGGGACATTTTTCTAACTCAGATGCCCAAATATTTCAAGATAATATAACAAATTTTTGCCATGGGAATATTAATTCTTATGAAACGGAGGCAGACTTATCAGAGAACTCGGGCTTTCCATCTTTGAATAACACGACTACCAGCAGCAGCAATAACAGTCAGAATTTGGGCTTTGATCATTCGGTTTTATCCAGTCCGGCTCCTCCGAATTCGGCCTCAACATTTACAGAAGATCACGAGAGGGATATTAGCTTTTGCAGTAATCTTTTAAGGTTTGAAATTCCAGAGAGCTTAGACTTAGATGGTTTCATGTAAATATGTATATTAGTCTTGTGTGTTGTGTTAAATTTTCAATTATTTTAGGTAATTAACCTATACATGGGCCCTTCTTACGTTTTTGGTGGTGAGGGATCCAATTAGGTTACAGAAGTTTGGGTGTGGTATGGATAGCAATAGAATTTTTTGTGAAAATATGTAAAATATCTGTGGTTGCAAGTTTATTTTTGTGTTAGTTTTTCAAATCCATTGTTCTTGTTATCTCTAATTCAGTTTATTCTTTCATTTTTATGCATGTTATATTGTTCCCTTTACTGCCTTTTCATCGGTTATATTTTGTCTCAAAGTATGACAATCAGCTAGGTCTTGCATATATAATTTTAACTGTGAAATTATATATGAGAAATGAGAATTCTTAAATTTGGTTTCAGTCATAATTTAATGGGATGTCTCATATTATACTAGGAAAATTCTTACCCGAATCTGGTTTAATCGAACCCAACAAATCATATAGTAAGTTTATTATACTTGCTAAGTGATTGGTCACTCTCTCTAAATTATCGTCCATTCGCAGGGCAAGTGTAAAATACTAGTCATATGATTAACTTGGTTCGGTCGAGCCGTGTCTAAGTTAGATTTTCCCAACTAGGCTATTCGCGCATTAGTCCCATATACACTAAGTATGGTATTTTAAAAATACTACATTACACTACTAAAAATATAGACTTTTAAGGGCAGATTTATAGGGACAATTATTTATTGATCCTCAAGAGTAATTTATGTGGTTGTTTAATATAAAAGGCCCAGACAAAACCTGATCCAGAAATAGAGACAAAAGGATTTAAAGTACCTCCATATATATGACATAAATGTAAGCCGAATTAAATTTTAATCAAAAATTAGAAAAGCTGCTCTTAGTATTCTCAGGTCAGAAGAGAACATCGTTGTTTGTTTTTACTCTCTAGCTGAAAAAGAATAAATCCTAATCAATCCTTCCACTCGTAGAAATTCTCGTTGATTGACAGTGAAAACAAATCCTCCCATAGCCACTCCTCGACAATTTCATGGTTCGTCGTAACGGTCGTGGGAAAAGGAACGAAGGCCACCATTCCAGTTCTGTTATAATATCACGGAACGGTCGCGTTCATTCCGCATATTTTAAAGTTTAATATGTATAGAAAAACTTTAAAAAATTTTGAAAAATAATAAAATTAAATATACAATACAATGACAAAATATATTAAATACAAATCAAATTTATTATTATTACTGCGTAGAATGACGAGAGATTACAAAACCATCAATATTTATCTAATCATACCACCGTTCCGACCGTTCCAAAGTTCTGTTCTGGCCATTCCACTGGTGCGGCGAAACAAAAAAATGGTGGAATAGGTGTTATAATGCCGCGACACTTCCGTCGGCGACAAACACCGGAATAGTAGAATGGAGTCCAGCGTTCCGGTTTTGTTCCGGCTGTTATCGTAGCATTCCAGCGAACCATGGACAATTCACCAATAGCCAGGCCAGAAACACCTCCTTCGGATCACCGTTTCTGGCGAGCCTTCATGGTACAATCACCTTCTTCCCATTAGTTCTGTTTGCTTTTGTTCTGCGCATGACCATATCAATGCATTTTTTGATTTGATTGAGTAATTTTTTTAATTGATTCTATTTTTACAAATCCTCTGAAAACCTACTTTGGAGAGGATTCTCATACATCAATTTATTTTTTAGCATTAACTATGTTAAATTGTATGATTGAACTCTTTTCTAGGTTATTATTATTATTATATTTCTCATTTCTTGATTCTTTCAGGGCCTCTTACTTCTGCTCAATTGTCTAATTTGGCCTCAGAAGGGTGTCGTCTCCTTATTTGCATATCAGGTTTTGCAATCCGAATTCTTCATTTTTTGCCTTTACATTTTTTGGTTGTATTAAAGTGCAAATTTTAATGCATATAGTTTGACATCTTAGAGGAGAAAATTACATTTTTCATCCTGTATGTTTTGGTAATTTTGATTTTAGGACCGTATATTTAAGGTGTTCAATAGGACAGTATGTTTTGAAAAAAATTCAATTTCAGGATAATTGAGCAGGAGTAGGTCCCATCCGTCACAAAATGACTGAAATTGAATGGAGAATTGAACTAGAAAATACGTGTATTAAAATTTGGGGATTTTTACCAAGTCATTTTGTGGATGTGAGGTGGCTTGAAAATGCCATGTGTGTATCCTATGTGGAACAATTTGGAGGGAAAAGGAAGTCACGTGCTTATCGAGTATCTGATATTTGATAAAACCAACAACAAAAAAAAAAAAAAAACAAAACTAATTAGTCTAACATTTCCCCCAAATTGAGAACGTTGAAATCCCTAGGGTTCTTTGTTCGCCCCCACAATCACTTTCTGTTTTCCATTTTCAAAACTTGAAACCTTGATATTTGCAAGAAATCGAACTCGAAAAGAGGCAAGTTTGTAACAATGCCTCCTCAAATAAGAAAAACTAAAAGAAACTTTATGCCTCCCCCACGCTATGGTTAGTGCTTTGCAGATTCGGTTGTTTTTTTTTTTTTAAGTGTTGTTGTTTGGCCTTTTATGAACACAAATAAATGTTGCACTTGTTCTGGGTTTGGTGATAATGTGTTATTTTTACCAAGTTTTAGGCCATAATTTCACTTATTTTTATTAAATTTGGACTTCAAATGTGTTAGAATTTCACTAAATTTATTTCCTATTTGTCATAGGTGAAAATATAGAAAAAGGAGTCCAAAAAGGCCTAAATAATGGTAAAAAAGTGCAGGGGGATGTTGTATATGGAAGTTGGAAGGCTAAAATATGGAAATAAACATGCTCATCGCCTAAGGCATGATTACACCATATTGTTAGGAGTCCTACGCAAGAATAGAAGGAAAGAATCTTGTTTTGGCAAGAGTTCAACTTGGAAATAAATTTCTGTCTTGTGTACAACTTCTAAGATTTTCAAAGAATTACCATAACCTCTTAGAAATTTGATCAAGGGTTTGAGCCCTATAAATACACAATTTATAGCATTGTCTAGATACCTTTTTATTCTAGCTTCTAGTTTTCTTCTAAAATTTTTAGCTTTTATATTTTTATCTTCATTGTCAGTATGATCATGTGTGGCTAAACTACTTTATTCAATCAATGAGTAATTCGAGCCAACGTTATATTCAAAGGATTGTGAGATCTAATTGATTTATTTATCTTTTAATTTTATACAGTATTTGTGTATTTTTCTATGTTTTTTGAAAAAACTGTATCTCTTATTATTTTGGTAGCTGTTCAATTTCGGCCGATTTTTCAATAAATTTAATTTCATAGTTCCCATTGGTAAGATCAAATCCGTATTGTTTAATTGAATCAACACAAATAAAAAGTAGTATAATTTGTTATACTACAGAAAATACATAATCTAGTTCGAACAACCACATTCATAGTTTTGTTGGCTAGTCTTTCTAGTCTTTAATGTTGTTAATGGGTTAAATCATCTTGTTTGAATAGGGTTATTTGTTAATTAGGGACTATTTATCGCATTTGCATGTCTAGTCTATTATTAATGAAAGATTAGGCTGGACGATTTAGACTATAACCAATCTATTGCACATGTTAAAAGCTATATTTGAATCGATGATCAATACATGAAATGTTATGCGAGGGATTACCCTTGACTGAGTCTTTATTCCTATAGATTGATATTTAAATTTATTTCCTGCCTTCGTTTTATTTTGTTAATTTTTGATTCAAAACCCCCACTTTTTTTATTTTATTTTGCACTCTTGGTTATCTTGAAATTTATCAGTAGTTATTCCCTATGAGATCGATCTTTCTCACCATATCTACAAATTAATTTTATAGCTAGAGGAGTAGGATTTATTTTTTGCGGATTCGACATCCATCATTTAGGTTTTTTTTGGGGGGGGGGGGGGGGTTTGTTGCCCTTTTATTTTTTGCTCATAATATATCCATTGAAGACAATGGTGGGTGTCTTAGTGTGGTCTCTCTTTAGTATCTTTATGGCATTCTTTTTTTTATGAAAAGTTATGATTTTGGCTTGGAAGTCAATTGTATTCATATTCATCCATCGACAAGTATTTATGGCAATAAAATATAAACTGACGAGAACAACCTTAAAACTATATATTCACATTTTAAAAAAAATCAAGCTTATCCCTAACGTTTCAAAATAAAAGCAAAATGGTCCCTCAAATTTTTTGAGAAATATTTTAATGCTAACAATATACTTGAGCACTTAATGGCTCAAAGTGCAACTAGACCAAAATTGTGCAGTTTTGTTACGTTAAAAATGTTCTCCAACGCCTATTTAATCACATTTTGTAGTAATCTTATTACTCTGGTATTTCGCAATCAAAATCTTATTTAATAATATCATAAGATTACACAACATTATTAAGTGGCACTACAAGAAAATACTGTATTTTCGGCCAGATTTTCGGCAAAATTATTAATTTTCGGCAGAATTTCGGCGGATCGCGTCTGCCGATAAATCCTTCGTCGCTATATAATTTTTGGCTGAATTTTCGGCGGAAATATTTAGAGATTAAAATAAATAAATAATAATTATTTTCGGCGGAATTTCCGCCGAAATTCTGCCGAAAATTAATAATTTTTTTAAAAAAATTAAAATTATTTTCGGCGGAATTTTGGCCGAAATTCCACCTAAAATTAATAATTTTTTTTCAAAAAATAATAATTATTTTCGGCCAAATTTTGGCCGAAATTCCGCCGAAAATTAATAATTTCTTTTCAAAAAATAATAATTATTAATTTTCCACCCCAAATTATTAATAAATCTTAAATTCGAAATAATATATTATTTTGTGCCTAAAATTGGGGTTTTGTTGCAAATATTCAAATTAATTATATTGTTCTTCATTTTTATAAAAATATATTTGAAATATTATAATAATAACATAATTTAATTTTTGAAACAACTCGTTCATGCTTTCTTGAGTTGAGGGATCAGATAAGTCGGCGTCCTGCATATCCAGACGATTCTGAACCAAATTCTGAAAATTATCCTGCAATTGTAAATAGGTCAATGTTAGCGATTTGAACCAAAAAATTAATTACGTTAAATAAATCTAACTTACATGAACTTGTTGTGGCATCGGGTGAACCCACGTGCCTGCTTTTTTATCCGGTCCCTTATCTTTTTTCCTCAAGTAACAATCTTGAAGTACCTCACTTTTAAGAGCAGGCCTCTTTAACTTCCCCTCCTAGAAGAAGCAGATCAAATTAAAAGAAAAAATAAACTCTTTTATTATACGTTAAATAACTAATACGAAAAGGTACCTACCAAGTCCATCCGACGCTCATATATCGACTTGGCCCCACCGCTATACAACGAACCTCCACCAACGTTCCTATTTATCCTGTTCTGCTCACTCTTCTTTTGCCATGCAGGCGTGCCCCAATACGCAGTGAGCTCTTGAAATATTGGTTCGGGGAGCCACAGTGGTCGACCTTCCCCAATCGCAATCATTTTTCTAATATTGCGATACATGTCAACCATTTTTTTGGCCGCACGATTGTCAAAAGCTATCTTCATATGCCCCGTCTCCTCCGGCCTAAAACAAACATATTTCTAAAAAAAACAAATAATACTTTATCACTCACATATGTTAAAAATGAATGAAATACTCAAATATAAATGGAATATACGCAGCCATCAAAATTAATGCTTATACAATATTAGTTACTTTACCTGTCATTCACCGAACCATCGCAATCGAACATTTTCAGGAACCTTGCCATTAGTAAAGTATGGTCTATCCATCTGGCTCTTTATGACACTCCCAATGTGCACACCACCACTTTTGCCAGGATAAAAACTACATGGGATATCAAAATTTATTGTTACACATGTACGACTTATTATCATTTCTATTTTTGGTACTACATATAAAAATTAAAAAATTAACTAACCGATTCGATCCAATTGGTGTCACCGTAATTTTACTATTCGGTGCAGGTGGAGGTGTAGGCATCGCGTACGTGTCCTGAATTCCTTCGATCTCGGCCTGCGTAAGCTCGTCAGCCTCAGGCTGTGGTTGCTGCTGTGGTAGCGGCGGGCTAGGAATATGCGATGTAACAGGAGGACTGTGCCCACTAGGTATTGAAGGAGTAGGCATAAACTGCATCGGAATGTCTGGTGGTGGACTGTGGCCGATGCGGGTGGAATGGTAAGAAGGGGAAGAGCCCGATAGGGACGCTGGGGAGGTTCCTCGATGGGATGACGAAGAACCCGGATTAGATGTCGGCATATCAGTTGATCTACCATATGAAATCTTATTTTTGCCACGCCGCATCTATATCCAAAAGAAGTTATACAAAAATAAAAAAGTATACATTTTTCGTATCAAAGATGGTAAAATACAACTTTATTCCGATATAAATAATTGACGCATATAACCAATTAAAGTCAATAACATTCGTTAACTCGCTTCAGACACAATGAAACTAGTCACGCACATATATTAATGAAGTATATATAACTTTTTATTTTACCGTACAACATAATTTAAGCATCACTGGCTTCAGCTTCATCACTATCAACCTCTTCAGTATCGTCATCTTCTTCGTCAGTATGTATAACCTGATTAAGCTCCCCTTCATCAACAGGAATTAATGTCATATTTTGATCACACATTGAGCCTACAACGTCATCAGTAGTGATGTTTTGCACATTTGCGCCATTGTCATTTTGATACGCGACTTCCAACGCGTGTTCAACATCAACGCGGCGGGTCGCTTTACTTTTAATGACAGCAAGCCATCGCATTTTATCTTTAATTTTTTCGAGATACTTAACAAAGTATACCTGTCGGGCTTGTTGTGCGATTATGAAAGGATCGTATTTTTTGTACCTACCTGATTGTTTTACTTCAACAATTTTGCATTCTGGATGTACAATACGAGTTCCTTTTCGAGGTGTGGGATCGAACCACTCACATTTGAATAAGACAACCCTTTTTATTGGCTCACTAGTGTATTCCAACTCCACTATTTCATTCAAAATTCTGTAGTAGTCATCCTCAACGGCAGCATCCTCATAACTGCCTTTCACCCAAACCCCGCTGAAGTGTGAAACTTGATTTAAGAAACTTGAAACCATTGACAAAGTATGTATGATATGTTTTCATTTTCCTATTAGGACCCCATGCCAATTGATTTAAGAAAAGATTCGTAATCCCGTCTCCTGGATTATGAACCTATATGATAAAGAATCATTTGCAATGTTTAATCGTAGGTTAAACTTCATAATTAAATACAATATGTGAATTTGTGTACTTACGTATGCCTTAAACCACTCATCAAATTTCGATTCAAGACGGTCGCTAGCTTCAGCATCACCAATTCGGAAGTAGGATAAAAAATAACTGCAATTGATTATGTAGTTAGTTACAGAAAGTTAAAACATACTTCCTTTTTAGAACACATATTTTTCATACTTACTTAATGTAAGGTTTAACTTTTTCGCAATTTAAAAGAATGTGGTGTCTCGCAGCTCTGTATTCTGCTTCATGTTCGAAATATCGTTCTACACATTTCCCTTGTAACCGACCGACTTGATTAAAAACTGACAATGTAGGTAGAATAGATTCATCTACCCTACCGTCGCCGTTCCTTCCGACTCTATTTCTTAATGTACAAACATGTGATTTAAAGTAGAACGAACAAAAATGAGTTGTTTCACGCCGCAAATAAGCCTCACATATAGAACCCTCGACTTGGGCTTTTTGCTTGACTGTTTTTTTAATTTTGCCTAGATACCTGTTTGAAAGTAAAAAATAACACCAATTTTCGAAAATTTTCATTAACTTATAATTATACAAAACGCAATGAAATTTCTTGATGTTATTCAATTACCTCTCGAATGGGTACATCCAACGAAATTGGACCGGGCCTCCATTTCTTGCTTCGTCGATCAAATGAATTGGCAAATGCTCCATCACATCGAAAAATGTAGGTGGAAAAACGCGTTCCAACTTACATATAATCAGTGAAATGTTTTCTTCCATCTTGTCCAAATCGGCATGCCTTAATGTGGTGGAACATAAGTCTCTGAAAAACTTACTTAGTTCAGCAAGTGGTTTCCAGACCTCATTGGGTAGGTCTTTAAAGGCAATTGGCAACAACTGTTCCATAAAAATGTGACAGTCGTGACTTTTCATGCCATGCAATTTCGCTTGATGTGAGTCAACACATCGACTCAAGTTGGAGGAATAACCATCCGGTATTCGAAGTTCTTTGATCCACTCACAAATCAGTCGTTTTTGTTCAAGACTAAAGGTGTACTTTGCCTTCGGTTTTTTCCATTGGCCATTAGGCTTTAAGATCAATTGTAGCTCAGGTCGCTTGATTCGCCAGGGAATTTTACAGAGGGTTGGACCTCACCATGATCAGTCCAATACCAATAATTTGGTTTAAAACCATTCGTTAACAAATGCACTGCGACAACATCCAATGTTAACAGAAGACATTTTCTCTCGCACTTCTTACAAGGACAACGAATTTCGCCATACTTAATATAATCCGGACAACTCTTGCTGTGTTCTATAAAGTTCATAACGCCCTCATAATAAGCTGGTAAAAGCCCCCCTCGACTAGGATAAGTCATTGTATACATCCACGTTCTGTGTTCCGGAATATCCATCTACACGCGCGTATTACTTTTATAAGTTTGGTGTTTTTAGTAATTTTATTAAAAAAATAATCGAATAACCATTTTCTTCCCTTAAATAACATGTTTAATTTAGAATTATGGTTCGGATCGTACAACCAACATCGAATACACATTTCATATTCAACCAATAATCACTTCATCCCACAAACATAGCACGCATGATGTATATACTGAAAATCAATACACATAAAAAGCCAAAATATATTATTTATATATATATATATACATCGAATATGTACCATCCCCTTATTTCTCCACATCACACTAGCACAGAAAAACCAACAGCAAGCAATGGGAAGGCTCCACCCCTTCCCCCAATTCCCGTTCTCCATCCCCACATCACGGACTAACCTACTATCTATAAACTATCTAATTATGTACATATATACATATATATATGTCAAGGTTAGCCGTACTTACCTTTGTCTTCGCTTTAAATCCAAGATTCAATGCAATAAATTACCTACAACAAATACAAATTCCAAAAATTACAAAAATATCAAACACCTAACTTTTAAATATTACCAAATAATCAAACACAATATGACATAGCACATTTGGATTTAATTTTTGCCAAAACAATACACAAATCTGAAAACTTACAAAAAAATTTGACGAAACAGCAGCGTGGAGGGGGGGAGGGGGGCTGGGCTGGGGGGTGGGAGGTGGAGGCTGGGGGCAGAGGGCTGGGGAGCGGCGGCGGTTGGAGGGAGGCGCGGGGGAAAGCTTGGGACGGGAGGGGGGGGGAGGAAGGCTGGGGGATGGCTGGGGGAGGGGGAAGGGAGGGCTGGGGGGAGGGGGAGGGACGGCGGCGGTGCGGCTGGGGGACGGCGGTGGGGCAGGGGCCGGCGGCGGAGGGGAAGAAGGGCAACGGGTACCGGGGGGGTGGGGGAGGGAGGGGGGAGGGAGGAGATGCAAAATAAGGGGGAAGAAAACTAAAATTGAGCAAAATGTATATTAATTTTCGGCGGAATTTCGGAGGAAATTCCGCCAAAAATTCAAAAATTTTTTATTTTATTTTCGGCGGAATTTCGGCGAAAATTCTGCCAAAAATAAATAATTTTAATTTCAATATTTTTATTTATTTTCGGCGGAAATTCCCCAAAATTCCGCCGAAATTAAATTATTTTTAAAAATAATAATATAATTTCGGCGGAATTTCGGCGGAAATTCCGCCGAAAATAAATAATTTTAATTTCAATATTTTTATTTATTTTCGGCGGAATTTCGGCGGAAATTCCGTCGAAAATACATAAAAATATTTAATTTAATTATTTGTCACAGTATAAAGAAAATATTATATTAAATCTTATAATAATATATTAAATAATATATTAATTCATTAATCATTATTTTTTAGTGTTATTGTTAACTTATAATTATAACATACATAGTTTTAACAATATTACTCATAATCCGACGAAATGTAACTACCTTATAATCTTTGGACAAAAGTATAACTTTTAATATGTAGATTTATAAAATTGCAATTGCAATAACTTATTAATTGCAATTGCCAACTATTGTGCAATAACTAATTAATTTAAACTATATGATATGTGTTATGGCCAGTGAGAACAGTTTATAATTTGCAAATATGTAAATGTCATTTCCTCGTTATACATTTCAGTCTTACCTATTCATTAAACAAAATATTATATGTCAATATAAGTTATTACATCTGTCGCTACGTCTCAGAACAACTAGCTTGTTCTAGTAACTCCTAATACATTTCGTATCACTATATTAATTTATTTTAATACGTCTCAAAACATATTTGTTACGTGACATCATAATAGTTAATATAATACAAATATTTGATTTGTTATTAGACTTAGCGAAATAAAGGTTATATGAAGTCATAATAAACACAATCCTTGAAAAAATGCCACATATAATAAACACAAAAAATACAATACGCTTAATATGACACATTTATTGAAAACTATTTATATGCCACCTTAATATGACAAAACGTACACCGATAATTGAATTCAACAAATAAAAAAAGGCAAACACGATTACAAATAACACAATACAATTTATAATTTAATTTAAAAAATGACTTTTAAATAAAAGCAAGAATAAGTCATAATAAATACAATACGCTTAATTTGACACATTTATTGATAACTATTTATAAAATATATATAACAAAACGTATTACAAAAAATAACTTCAACAAAATAGAAACACAAACATGATCCGAGAAAAACCATAATAATTATACTAACTATTAAAAGCGGAAAACAAAATTTAAAAATATTATAATCTGTTTTTTATTTTGTATTTAAATTCAAATTTTTTTATTGTTTTTCGGCGGAATTTCCGCCGAAACAAAATTCATTTTTTTAAAATAATTTATTTTCGGCGGAAATTCCGCCGAAAATAAATAATTTTAATTAAAATATTTTTATTTATTTTCGGCGGGATTTCCGCCGATATTCCGCCGAAAATAAATATTTTTCAAAATATATTATAATATTATTAAAAAAAATTATTTTAAAATATATTATAATATTATTAAAATTTTATTTTTTCTTTTTTTTGGCGGAAATTCCCGTCAAAATTCCGCCGAAATTTTAAATTAATAAAATTTTATTTTTTTATTATTTTCGGCTAAAATTTATGCTGAAAATTTGCCGAAAATTATTAACCGTAATTTTTTTATTTATTAATTAATTTTTTGGCGGAATTTCGGCCGAAATTCCTCCGAAAATTTCGAAAATTTTTAATTAATATTTTTTTTAATTTCCACCGAAAATCCGCTGAAAATTTTCGGCGGAAAATTCCGCCAAAAACGTCCGCCGAAAATAGCGCGTTTTCTTGTAGTGTGGGATTTGATGATTATTAATGAATATACAATTATCAATTGAACACCCAATAACAAGCCTACAAGAAGAAACACTATTTTACATTTGCACATTTGACAAGTCTAGTTTCATCAATAAGTACAATATTACAAAATGGTCTTATTTCTTCCATCCTTATCTTTTTTCCTACAATCTGTGCTTCTATAAAATAAACCAAGTTGAACCAACACATTGACTCCCACAACTATTTACGAGTTTTATTAGAAAAACAAAAGTTGAGAAAAAATAAACCTTTTTGGATGAGATTCCATAACGTAAATTAATTTTTTCTCCACGTGTCAAAATTTTTATCTCTCTAACATTTAAAATGCCATATATGTTGGTTTTATGTTTTGTTTGAAGTTCAAAAAAAAAAAAAAAAGCACATTGGAGAAGGGTTTTGAAAGCCGAATCTTTTGCTAAATAACGATTCAATCTAGGGATGAGCATAAATTTTAAAAAACAACCCAAATCACCCGCACCACAACAAATCACACCGTTTTTGTCAATTTTTTTTCAAGAATCATGGTTCACACTGCCATAAAACAGCGATTTAGCCACGGACGCAATTGGTTGCCAGTAGCTACGGAAATAACCACAGGATAAAGGAAAAAAATGAAAATAAATGGCCACAAATTTTTCTGTGGCTAAGTCGACAAAATTCCGTGGCTATATAAATTTTGTAAAAAAAACATAAATGTTTTTGCCCAATAATAAATTTAAATTAATTTTTTTTATTATTATTATAGTGGCCAAAAAACATAAAAAAGAAATTTATTGGCCAAAAAAAACATATTAATTTTTGCCCAAGAATTAAGTTTATTATTATTTTTTAAATGCATAGTGGATCCGTGGCCATAAAATAAAATTAATTTTTTTTAAAAAAAATGCATTTTAATTTAATTTTTTTAAATTTTAAATGGCTCGCATAAATCGCGCGGCCCGATATTAAGGGCATTAAAAGATTTGAGCGATTTTAAAATCATCAAATTTTAATCACGGATCTTATATTTTTGCTTCTTATGCGTTGAAAATCGCAGTTTGATCAACGAGAATGTGTTTTCCTCTTTCAGTGATATATACGTATGACTTCGTACTCCGGTGTCAATGTACGCTAACGTCAATTAACTTATGTAGGAATTATAAAAAAAATTGGACTTTAGAGCAGATTGATTAGTGTTGAAGTTGTATTGCTCCAATCGTATGGTTCCGTCTAATCTAATTAACGAAAACACACGATTCGGGAAAAGTCAACTACAAGTTTTGACTCTTGGCCACGAATAAATTCGTAGCCCAACAATAAATTTAATTTTTTTTAAAAAAAGTTGGACTTGGCCACGGACAAGCAATAAGTTTATTATTTTTTTTTTTAAACGCATAGTGGCCACGGATTTATCCGTGGCCAGTAAATAAAATTAATTTATTTTTAAAAAAATGCATTTTGGCCACGGGTTTATCCGGGGCCAATAAATAAATTTAATTTTTTTTAATTTTAAATGGCTCGAATAAATCACGCGGCCCGATATTACAGGGCATTAAAGGTTTGAGCGATTTCAAAATCATCAAATTTTCGTCATGGATCTTATATTTTCGCTTCTTATGCTTTGAAAATCGCAGTTTGATCAACGAGAATGCGTTTTCCTCTTTCAGTGATATATACGTATGACTTCGTACTCCGGTGTCAATATACACTAACGTTAATTAACTTATGTAGGAGTTATCACAAAAATGGACTTTAGAGCAAATTGATTAGTGTTGAAGTTATATTGCTCCAATCATACGATTTCATCTAACCTAATTACCGAAAACGCATGATTCGAGAAAAGTCAACTACAAGTTTTGACTCTTGGCCATGGATAAATCCGTGCCCCAATAATAAATTAAATATTTTTTTAAAAAAACAAAGTTGGACTTGGCCACGGATCAAGAAATAATTTTATTATTTTTTTTAAATGCATAAATCCGTGGCCAGTAAATAAAATTAATTTTTTTAATAAAAAATGCATTTATCTGTGGCTAATAAATAAATTGAATATTTTTTAATTTTAAATGGGCCGCATATATCTCCGTGACCAAAAATCAAATAATTTTTTAAAATTTCAAAATGGCCACGCATTTATTCGTGGCCAAGACTAATAAATCCGTAGCTAAGTGTTCGTATTTAACAAACACTTAGCCAATTTTTTCAGATCTCATTTCACCCCATCCCCACAAGGTACGTACCCTAACGCTCCCCCCAGTCACGACGTCCCCCCCGCCCCCCGGATCGCGGGTCCCCCTCCCCCGCCCTCCCCCTACCAGCCAACAACCCCGCCACCCACCCCCAGCAGCCCCTCCCTCCACGCACGTCACACACGTATGTTATTGTTATTTTTGGCTAGTAATTTTTTTTTCGTTGAGTTGTAATTTTAATTTTGTTTGTTGTTTTGTTGTTGTGAGATTATTTGTAGGTTGATAGCATAAACGTGATTTGAGGTGGTGAAATTTAAGTAAGGTATGAATTATTATGATGTGGATTACGAATTTTTATGAACAAAGTTGTAAACATATTTGGATTATATATTGTTATGAACAAAGTTATTTGGATTATGAATTGTTATGCACAAGTTTGTTTGGATTATGGATTGTTATGAATAAGTTCATTCTATTGATTGTTGTGAAGAAGTCGGGATTTATGGATTGTTTTGAATAAGTTTGGACTATGGATTATTTTGAATGTGTTTGTTTGGGTTATGGATTGTTATGAATGTATTTGCTTGGATTATTATGAATATTTTATTTTGGGTTGAATTTTGTTGTTCTTGTATGGTTGATTAGTGAAAAAATGTGTTTGATTGGATGAATATCGAACAATATATGAAATAATTATGTGAGAGATAAGTGTTTATGTATTGTGATATTAATGAAGCATGCTGAGCAAATATTAATTAACTAACTTAATTTATCTAGATGTGAAGTCTAACACGGATGTTAACTTACCTTCGTTCTTTGATTAATGAATATGGATGTACGTGAAATTCGATGTTGGATGTTCGTGAGATGTGGTTTGCCTAGTTGGATGTTCGTGAGATGTGGTTTGCCCTACTTAGAAAAAGATCCCCCTAGATGTTCGTGAGATGTGGTTTGCCCAGTTTAAGGTATGTCTATTTACTTAACTTAAATGAAATTTGACTATTATTACAACTTGTTCGTATATAATTTTTTTTACTTGTGTTTTTTTAGAGAAAATTCTTTTGGCCGCCTGATCATTCGAGCCGAGTTTGGAAGAACTTCGAGCATAAGGGTTCGAAAATTTTGAAAAATAGATTGGCTAAAGCTCGTCGGGACAACCGTAGGCCCAATTAGATGGGTGAGGAATCTTGGGACGCTTTACAGGTCTTATGAGACAACCCAGAGTTTCAGAGGATACGCGAGCAGAACAGGGCAAACCGAGCATCGACATGTGACGGAAGGGGATTCCCTGGCCATAAGGGAGGAGCCAGATCTCATTTGGTAAGTAATTAATTTTCCTTGTAATTTATTTCATTAATTGAAGTAATGTTGATTTTTACGATTTTATCTCATTACTGTCCTTGTATTTCACTTCATTTTTATTGCAGACGGAGAAATATGGACGTTGGCCTACAGTAGACAAAACATTTGAGGCTCTTCATTATTCAATTGACGAGGATGGAACTGAGCATTATGTCGATGAGCGAGCAAACACTACTTTGGTAGTTTTCAATTAATATTTATTGTCACTTATTATTACCAAAAATGCTTTTATAACAATTATGTATGTTGTTTTTTGGCAGGAGAGCTTCAGAGCAAATTATGACGAAGCTTGTTCTCGAGCCGCCGAGAATGCACAGGGCGGACCTATTCAGCAGCCCGATAAGTTGGAGGTAACATTCAAAAGTGTATTTATTTGATATATATACTTATTAATATATATATATATATACACTTTATTAAAAATATATATACGTTATAGATTTGGAAGCAGACAGTCGGCGGTCCAAAGAAGGGTCGTTGGTATGGGGTTGCCGGTGGACCCTCTACCGTGACAGTTGAGTCTTCCGGCTCGTGGACAGACTTAAATACTTGGGTTGACCCCAAGACAGAGGAGCTCACACAAAAGATGAGCAAATTAGAGGAGAAACACAGTCAGAAGATAGTCAAGATGGAATAAAAGCATAGTTGAGCTGTAGCTCCTCGGCCCGGAGCAGGCTTTCTCCCCGAGCCGGATCGCTATTCGAGCAGGCAGACCTAGGATCTAAAATCAACAATTAATGTCTCAAAATAACCATGTACACCTAAATTCCACATTTGTTTTAATGATATAACTGAGTACATTTCCACGTACATGCTCAAGATAAGGCCACGGGCCATATGATACATAGTCAACTATCCGAAATGCAACCATTGGCTCCCGTACAACCCGAATACATATGCTAAACATTTGGTATGAAGAAAGTACGAATGGGAGCCGTTTAGTACACATCTTTGCGCAGCAATAACCTTCAATCTCCGCACACTTCTCTCTCAATAACTCTGAGAACAATAATCATCAAATAAACGATAATGAGTCCAAGCGACTCAGTGAGAGTATACGATATATGCAAGATAATGAAGAGCTATAGCAAATAAGACCACAACAGCGTACAAGGATACAACAAATCAAGGGCTCGAATGTCAAATACTTCAAGGAATGATCGGAACATATAACAATACAGCAATCAAATGATAGTAATTCAGGAACGGTCTTAATATCGGCACAAGTTCAGTCAATCAATACAAGCAGAGACGAAGAACAGGGTTTGATTAATTGGTATACAGTAACGGGCGATAGCTGAGCTCAAGGGTACAACACGTCAAGTGAATACAAGGACCATGATAACACTTGGTTATCGAAATAATTCAAGGAGTGAGTACAATAAATAGCCAAAGGTCAAAACAAGCAATAGCAATTCAGAAACAATCTCAAACAATTGATAAAGGTGAGTCTCACCACCTTATCACTCCACAAGCAAGAAACAATTAAGACCCTTCCTTATCCCTTCCAATATTCTGGGTGGCCACTCCAGACAATACAGGCAATAAATAGTTGATCGGGGGACTTTCCCACCCGATCGTTCCATAAGAGCTTTCCATGAAACAAATGCGAACTATAGGCACTCCCATAGTTGCCATAACAGTACGATCCCCAGTTCGATAATCAGGCAGAAGGGTTCCAAAACAATACAGTGCAATACAATAACCAATAATCACAATACAGGGGAAACAACAAGTCCCCGTCAATACAGTACAATAGCACCGGTAACAAACAACAATCACTAGCAATCGGTATCAGGAAACAGTTGAAGTCTATCACGGCTCAAATAGGCAGCAAGCCCAGACAGTACAGGATACAAAGGAATTACGGAACAATAGAATAAGGGACTAGTCAGAAGTCCAGGATAGCATATAACGGGCGAGAAGCCCCAAACAGTACACCAGACAAGGCGACGATCATGAGAATACAAGCTAGACAATAACAAGATTCAAATACAACATGAAAATGGGTGACAAGCCGAAAATAGTCCAATACAAGAGTGTCGGTATAAGTGGTCGATCAAGAGTTCAATACAGTTATAACAGGCGGCAAGCCTAAACAATTCAAAACAATAAGACATATTCGAGCTTATACTCCAATAAGTACGATAGAAATATGGTGGCTACACTTCCCAACAAGAAAAGGTAGAACCCTTACCTGGATGCGCTTACCAAAGCCCGTTATGTTCACTTATCAGTGCCTTTGCACACGTTCACCTAGAATTCAAGAATAGCATAATTTAATCGAGTACAATCCATAATCTATTACAATTCCATATCAAGTGTAATTCCTTTATTGACTAAACCTCAGGGTCTTTATGGCCAAAACCATAACTTATACGTACATATGATAGTAAGCTAAGTTTATTGTTCAAGGTCCCATTCACTTCTCAAAATCATTACAAAACTAGTTCTTTAGGTTTCTTTAGGTTCCCATATACTTCACTGACTCAATTCGTCCACATACAAAATCTTCAATTACTAACCTCTTTTACACATACACATTTACTCCATGCACTAACAACTTTCCATCATATACATACATTCACATCTTATAAGACTTGTGCAATTCAAAATTCCAACCGAATTACTCGAATATATGTCCAAATATCAAATATTGGGTCAATAATCGATTAACACTTAACCAAGTACTAAAACAGGTCCAATACCTCAAAATTCGAGCTCAACCCGTCGAGATGAATATTCTGCTTGGAAACCGCCGGCCGCCGCCGCCGGAGCCACCTACCTACCATCGCCAAAATCAAAACCTATTTCAAGTGGAGATTCACCTCGTCCCGATCTATCAAAGCCCTCTATCAATTTTGTAAAACTCCACGCTGTTGGGGTTTAATTGAAGGAAATCGAAACCGAGCCCTAACTTACCCACTTCGCGTTTACCAAGCGATTACTCCGCCACCGACCGACAAATCCTGAAATTGAGGCCACCTTCGTGTTCCTCGTGTCAAGGCATTCCAAGCCCGATCTAGCTTCGCCGGAAAAGTCGCTGATTCCCATCGACCCGCCGCCACCGCCGATGTCGCTGCCGGTACTGGCATTTTTCTTACCACCGAAACAATAAAACACCACCACCGTTGCATTCGTCTCGTTGAGCTGGTCAATTTATACTATTCACACGCTCGATTTGGCCAAGAAACGAGGGAGATATAAGCAAAATAAGATTTATATATAAATATGTGTAGATGTATATGTTGTATGTATATATTGTATATGCGTGTGTACGTGTTTCAGCAAGGAAGAAGAAGATAAGGACCAATTTTTAGAATTAGCAATATGGTCCCTCAACTTATAACCGCCTTACACTTTGGTCCTCAAAGTTTTAATTCATTTTCAATTCAGTCCAAAAGTATAAAAATCAAGTCCTAAAAGTTCTAATTCTTCCAATTAGGCCCCCAAACTTTCAATATGTAACAAAAATACCCTTTGCCAATATTTCTCCAATTATAACACAAATGTGGGGTGTTACACGAGTGATCTCCGACGTTCACACAACCGTCTCCCTAATGGCAGCCAACCTAAAAAAACTCACGCGTAGATTAGATCCACGGCATAAGAAGGGCTCTACTTCGTCTGCTCCTGTTGCTCGGGATGAAAATAAAGCCGACAATGACGATGACGATGACGATGACGAGGATGATGGAGACGATGAGATTCCGACATTTGATCTTTAAAAACTTATATATATATATATATATATATATATATTATTGTATGAATTATTTTGTATGAATTCATGTATTAAACAAATACAACAATATTAATTATTAATTATATATATGCTATATGAATTATTACTATTACATTGATATATAGTTTGTTAGTATTTAGATTGATTGGTATTTTGAATTTTGAAAAAAAATACAGGTTTTGAGATGTATTAAAACAATTTAAATAGTGAAAAAGTCTATATATATAGCGATGGATTTTTCCGTCGCTATTTTAAATATTTTAAAAAGTAAAAAATATGCCCACGAATAAATTTGTGGCCACACTAATAAAATTTTTAATTTTTTTTATTTTTGGCCACGGATAATTCTGTGGCCATATTTAATTTATTTTATAAAATCGAAAATAAGGCCACGGATCAACCGAATAAAATTTTTAATTTTTTTATTAAATCCGTGGCCATATTTTTAATTATTTTTAAAAAATCCTAAGTGGCCAAACTAACAAAATTTTTAATTTTTTTTTTATTATTGGCCACGGATTTACCCATGGCCAACCTAATAAAAATTTTAATTTTTTTTTCACTTAATCCATGGCCATATTTTTATTTATTTTAAAAAATCAAAAATATGGCGACGGATTTATCCGTGGCCAAGCTAATAAACATTTTAAATCCGTGGCCAATGTCCGTGACCAGTTTTAGCCACACCATATTTGGCCACGGAATTTTTCTGTGGTCAAATCCATAGCCTCTTTTTTTGGCCGCGGATTTTCAACAAAATCCATGGCCAAATCCGTGGCCAAAATCTTGTTTTCTAGTAGTGTCAATAATTAAGTTCAAAACCGAACTGCAAAGTTTGTTCTAATTTTCTCCACAAATTGCACTGAATCAAACTACTCACATATATTAAATATATATATATATATATATATATATCTTAAACTTTTCAATGTATAAGATAAATTCACTAGTCATATTTTAGATTGTTTCAAATTTCATTAGTTATTGCTTTAATCATTAAACATTTCAAATACATCTAACCATCCATTATTAAATTATGCATGGACTAAAATTTTAGTATGTTATATTAGCCAAAAATTTCATTTTGTTGTTGTTGTTGTTGAATTTGTGCTAAATAGATGAGCAATATAAGTTTAAGGATGAGTATTGTAACGGTAGGTTAGAGGTTGTAAGTTGAAGAATCAAAGGACCTTTTGGTTAGGTCTTATTAGGAAAATGAAAACGGAGCCTTAATATTAATTTTTGGAGCACTAATATTAAATCCCTTTTTTTTTATGAAAGATAGAAAATGAAAATGTATGTATATGATATAATTAATTAAACTTTAATTAGGTTTTATCTCATACTACACCATTAGCAAAAATATATCTTGGAGAATGTTGTCAGTTGTCAAATACAGGGGTCAATTTAGTGGAAAAATGTTATATATTTGTTTCTACATAAAGATTGTGGATCCTCGTAACTAATTCTTCTAAACTAATTTATAAATGCCTTTAGTGATGTGTTCCTAATATATCACTGCAGAAAAAAAAAATTTGATGATAATATTACAAGAGATGATGAAAAATTGATCACTAATTATATACATTTAGTGAAAGAAAAATTATCTTGTCAAAAGGTAATATCAATTAATGACAACATAGTATCTAAGCTGTCATTAGTAATAAGTAGTGATACGCCTATGGCGATAATTTAGTGACAATGAAATATTGTCGTAAAATTATAATGACAATTTCTATTGTGATTAAGTTACCACTATAGTTATGCCATTAATTATTAATTGTGACAATTAAAATATTAATGGTTGTCACCATTGAGTAATATTGTAACAAATTAAAAATTATTTTCACTAAATAAATTAGTGACAAAATAAAAAGTATTGTCACTCAAAATAAATATAGCTGAAAATTTTTATACTTCATTTTTATATTTTGTTATTAATATTACTTTTTTTTGTAATGTGTATGCTTTTTCAAAAGTTACACCACTAATTTTAGAATCCAAATATTTGTAAGGTATAGTTAAGAATTAAATGCAGAAATTATCCTAATCTTTAGAGTAATTTACACTTTAATACTCAGTCTTTGTAAGGGTGTTCTAGTAGTATCCAATTTATTGGAAATGTATTACCATGGTATATTTGTCCAATTTTCAGCAAATATTCAATGGCTATTCTGTGTTATTTCATAAAATATTTCATGTGATTTTCGATCGATTAGGTACTACAATGCACTCTCGAAAAAATTAAATATAAAACTACGAAACACTCCAAAGATTTGGATAGTGTTTGTATTTATAACCAATAATTAAATGCAAACGATGTCCATATTTATTTCATTTTTTTTATTATTATCTAAAACAATGTCTGCGACAGAACTAGGCCTGTAAATTTAAACATAGACTTCGTTGTCCTTAATACTTGGTAGGTTGCAACTACCTAATAAAATATTAGCAAAGGGGCCTCGTTGAAAACATTTTGTTAATCCTTAGTACTTGGTAGGTTGCAAGTACCTAATAAAATATTAGCAAAGGGGCTTCGTTGAAAACATGTTAATCCAACAACTTGCCTTTGCGGAAAGTTTCAAGTTTATCGACACTATACTGAATATTCTAAATGCAACCATCACGTATGATACTATATATGTCATGAATAACTTACGATGATAACGCTGTATTGTTGTAAATATAGTGTCAAAACACGAGGTGCAATACTCATCAAAAAAAAAAAAAAAAAACGAGGTGCAATAACATTGTGAGCCCATTTAAAAATAGAAAATTCTTGTATGAATTGGATTTGAATCCCTTACATGCATCAAATTATTCAAATAATACCACATTAATAATTATTTTTTAAAAGAATATTAACACAAAAATTATAAAACAATTTAAATTATTTGGTCTATATCCAAGGCTAACACTGAATTCGTATAAAATTTTTCATAAAAAAGAAAAACAAGAATTCCAGGCTCACTTAGGCCGCCTTATACATACTCTTCTCTCATATACTTGTTAGAAATTGGTATAAGAACATGGATTCCAAGACCTCATGATTTTGGAGCGTCAAATTCTTCTACTGAGCTAGATTTTATTGTCTAAAATTTTTAAATTTTAGCCCTGTCTATTATAGAAATACTATCTGTATTTTGTAAAAGCCTCATTTTCCCCAACCAAACAATTTTTTTTGATTTTATCTTAAAAATTCATTTGTGCACTATCGTTTTGAATAATTCAAGCCATTGAATTTTCCCCTAAAAGAGAAAAAGAAGACTTCCAACAAAAATGAAAATGGAGTCCCAAAATTTAAATCCATTTTGTTAGTTATAAAAGATACAAAGGAAAATGTATGCATATGATATAATTATTTAAACTTTAAAATATATGTATATGATATAATTATTTGGAAAGAAAAGTCCTTTTCTTGCCGAAAATATTGTAGCTCAATGGAACTTGTGACATGATTGTCACGTACTCGTCTGAAATTGATGTGTTTGATATTTTCATTCTATGTGGCACCATATATTACATGTGTTTTTTTGTATAAATGTGACATGCAAGTGACCAACAAAATTGTTGGATATGTATGCCAAATTTCACTCAACCCCTCCACTCCCAACCCCATCCCCATCCACCCCAGAACTAGGCAAAAAAAAAAAAAAAAAAAAAACAAAGGAAAGAAAACATTTGAAAGACGCACAAACATGCACATGAAACATACACTTAGACATTGACCCATCAAACTTTATCCAATTTCAAAATTGATCATATATTTGTATTACCCATATGATGAGGATCTCATTTATGTGAAAAAAATGGGAAAATAGATGGGGAGAGATGATGGAATGGCAAGGGAGAAGACGCACGTGGCTGTTCCGCCACCTCCGGCTGCCTTCCCACCTTTTTAATACATATTCCCTCCGTCCCATAATACTTGTCATTTTAAGCTTATGCACAAGAATTAAGAAAATAGATTAAAGACATTAAATATACATTATTTTGACTAAAATGCCCTTTTAATAAATTAAGTTATTTATTTCTCTTGTCAACTATTAATCTCTCTCTTCCTAAAGTTATATCAGGAAAAATTTAATAAATTCTTTCTTGATATGTGAAAACGACACATATTATGGGACAAAAAAAATTGGCTAAAGTGACAATTATTATGGGACGGAGGGAGTAAATGAGATAACATTTGCAACCCAAATATATAATTAATTTTGAGTTTGGATAAAGTTTCACGAGTCAATTTTTAAGTTCGTCTTTTCATGTGCTTGGTTGTGTGTAAAAGACGTTTTCATTTCTTTTTTCTAGTTTTGGGGTGCGTTGGTGGGGGGTGGGGGGCATTTGTAGGGTGGGAAAAGGAGAAATATATATATATATAATTTTTTTTGGAAAATTGATAATATTTATTTATTTATAATATAATTATATATTTTTTTATGAAATATAATATATAACCAGTATTTTACTCGTTAAGAAAAGCATAGTCAATTTACTATATATATTAAGAAAAACATAATTTGATAAAATATAATTAAGAAAAAAATAATTTGAAAAAAATAAATTAACTTTTGTTGTAACATAGTCAATAAATAACTGTATGAAAAATTTTATTTAATAATAGAATATCTATTAAATTTAAATATTACTTTTGGCATAATTAATGTGTGAAAGCTTATAAAACCACTATTTATGATTAAGTGTCAAATAATTTTAATTATTTAAAATTAAACTAATGAAAAAATATTGTAAATAAAAAATTAATTATTTTATTTTATTTTGAATTGAAATTTAATTCGTTTTATTTTAGATAATGGATAAGTGATGAATTATTCGGGATAAACATAAATAACAAAGATCTTATTTAAATTCAGATAAATAATATTTTACTTTCACACATGGAAAAATAGAGTTAAATTAGGTTATCCAAATATGCGCTTTCTTGGAATTATATATATATATATATATATAATATTCAGAAGCCTTGAAGCTATCCAAGTAAGCGTCATGTATTTGCATATCAGACTACCTCAATAAACTCCATTTTGCCACGTATGAAATTTTGTTATAATTGTTTTTCAATTAATTTAGATTTAGATAAGTATATAATTCATTATTATGATCCAAACAAATTCAAGATGAGATTGTATTTTCGATATTTAGCTACACAAGAAACTAGCAATTTGAATTTTTCCTATTCATTAAATATCGATATTCTTCTTTTCTTCTCGTATAGAAAACGTTTTGAATTGTCTCGCCATCCCTATTGAGATTCATTGAATATTAATTCTTTTTTTCTCTTAAATTTTCCCTTTTCATAGACAGTCCATTACATTTATTTCCTTTTTTATGATGTTTCCAAGTAAATTCTTTTAATCATTTCTACCCCTTTATGCATTTTATTCTTTGATTTTGGTGTCTCACAATTTTGTTGTTCAACTTGTTATTTTGTGTATGTGCAAGTTTTTCATTCCTTCATTTTTTAGTTTGCTTTGTCGTCATTATTATTTTCTATTCATTAAATTTGATCTAATATAATACTACCTCCATTTCTCAATATTAATCACATATTGAAATTTGCACCAATTTGAAAATTACAATGCCCATATGACCTTAAGCGTTCAATATAGTAGTATTCAAGGATGTGAGTAGGTGTAAAGTATTTTAATTTATTTGATTGTGTCTTGAGAAAAAATAATTTTTGAAAATAGAGGTGCTAATTAGAGAGCTAATTTATGTGGGAGCAAAGTTGGAAAAAGGTCATTAAATATTGCATTATTTTTGTAAAATGACAAATATTTTGAAACAAAAATAAAATACTAAAATGACAAAATTTGCAAAACGGAGATAGTAAGAAGCATTTGTCAAGCTTTAACAAATATTTTGTTTCAATGATCCCACTTAATTTGTCATATTCATTGTCAATATTGTTATTTGTATGTATAACTCAAGTACCTTTTCCTCTCCATCGCAAAAGTTAATATTTGGTATTTTTAATTCTTTATTTTTTTTTGTAATTTTGACCACTTCTCCATATTTTTTTTTTATTTCTTCATGTTGTTTTTGTACTTTATTTTTCAAGTTTTTTATTGATTCGTTCTATTAATGTTCTTATTAATTTAGTTTGATTTTCTTTTTCATTTTTTGTTCATTTAATTTGTTGTACTCTTATGAGAAGCATTTTCTCTAATTTCAGCACATAAATATTTCATTTTTCCATGTATGAATACATTTACAAATACACACACACACACACACAAACAGTTGATTCCAAAAAATCAAGATGTTTCCCTTGTTCGTTTGTTGATAACTAAATTTAATTTTTGTTTCATATTTGATATTTAAATGTTTTCCAAAAATTCTATTAATATTTGCATTTGAATGAAACACCTATTAGTTGAATTCCTCCTATTCATCAAGTATTTGTGTTTCTTCTTTTCATTTCCAAAAATAAACGTTTTATATTCGATGAGGCTTATGCCATTTGAGATTCATTGTAGGTTAATCTTTTTGCCCTATGTTATTTTTCTTTTCATATTCATGCCATCAAATCTTTTTTATTTTATTTTTCCTTTTTCACATTTCATTTTTCTTGTGTTTCATAGTTCAATTTTGATGATGATGTTTCCAGGTTTTTTAAATTGTACGTCTACCATTTTTCTGGTACCCAAACTTTCCCATTATTTTATTCTTCAAATTTGTAATTAATTTATTTTATTCAAGCTTTTATTGATTTATTTTGCTTTATAGTTATTATTATTTTCATTCATTTAATTTGTTGCACAATAATAAGAAGAATTTTCCCGAAAGTTAATATATGATATTTTTTTTAAATTAAATTATAGTTTCTATCACTTTTATTATCTCATCGTTTATTCTTCAAATTTTTTTATTTATTTACTTTCTTCAAATTTTTTATTTATTTACTTTATTCAAATTTTCTATTAATTTAGTTTGCTCTATTGTTGTGTTTTTCGTTCATTTAAATATTTGTAGTAATATAATAAGAATAATTTTCTTCAACTTCAACATATACATATTTTAGTTTACTAATTTGTGAATTTTTAGAAATAAAAGAATCAATGGGATGAGTCTTTTAAATTTAAAAAAAAAATGTTTATGGATTCTTTATATTTAAAGGTTTATTTTTAGAGAATTATTATAAATAATTATCCATTTTTTTTGGACTCATTCAAAATTTTTACAAGAACGTGTTTGGTTGAATTTTAAATTGTTTAACATATCTTATAATATATTTAAGAGCTTATAAAGTATTAGGTACTATTTCAAGAAAATGTGAAAGATGAACTCATAAGTTTTAAGAAAAAAGTGCAAAATCTTACTAAACTACTCAAGAAAAAAAAAAAAAAAAGAGCTCTCCAACTTAATTATATATGCAAAAGTGATATATTATTTAGAACAAGTGTCATTCCAAATAATGGAGAAATATCACACATTAACTTGGCATGTCCTTAAAATTTATATATTTAATAAAGTTATATGCATACATCAAGTCCACACACTTTCTTTTAATTGGAACTTTTAAAAGAAATCTTTAAAAAAGTATTGAAAATTATTGCATACTATATAGATCACAATTTTTGGTTTAATATTTCAACTAAAAGTATATTTAAGCTTGTCCACATATAAATTTTTTAGGTTGAGTTTGACACAAAATATTTTTAATAAATAATTGTTCACCAATTTTTAATTTATTTTTTGTTCACAAACTTATATATTTTAAATTTATCATTCTTTCTCATTTTTTCTATTACTGCTATATGTATATATATTATTTAATATGTTCTAAAATAGTATTATATCATGCCTAGCACACATGTGGAGAGTCTCATTTAATTATGTTTTGTCATTGTTGGCGATTAAATTTCGTCAAATCAAAATTTAACGAGTGTAAATTAAAATATTAAATATTAATTAAAATTTTTATTTATAATTTGGGATTTCCTAAATTTAATTCCAATATTAAATAGTTAATTTTAATTAATATTTTAATATTTATTTTACCAACGAATAAGAGTTTGCCAAGTGTCAATATGAGGTGTTCCAGCCAATTAAATCAAGTCTTGCAGCCCGAAAGTCCAAAACCAATCAAATGGTGACAAGTGGCGCATTTGGTCGCATGGACCAATCAAATAATGACATGTAAATGATATTTTTCTCTTTAAAAAATAATTTATATTAAATAGATAAATATGGAAGAAATTGCTAGCAATCTGAAGACCCTGTATAAACACCTATAAATAGGGGTCATTTGGAGCTCAAAGGGAGAGGAAGAAGTCTTCAAGAGCCAGAGACATCAAGAAGTTTTCAAGAGCAAGAGAAGCCAAGAAGATCCCGAAATTCTCTCAAGGCAAGCTCCAGAAGATTCGTGAAGATCGAAGGCGAAATTCCCGGCGTTTATTCGCGAAAGTCATCAAATCAAGGCGTTCAATCCGCGATCAAGGTGTTAGCCCCGCGTTTTGGCGTTTTCTCCAAATCAAATCCACGGTGATTAAAGCAACGTTCAAGGCGTTCTTCGCAGAAATCATCCAAATAAGGCGTTTGATCTGCAGTCAAGGTGTCAAACCAGCAAATCGGCGTTTTTTTTTCTTTAAGTCAAAGTCAAGTCAAGTCCACGGTGTTCACGGCGTTCTTCACGGTGTTCATCGAAGTTTTCGGCGTTTGATTCGTGATCAAGCTACTTAGCCCACGAATCGCGTTATTGGAATATTCGGAGAAAAGAATCAGGGGATTAATCTTTTAGGAATTATTTTCCACTAAATCATATACTTTTCAAATATTTGTCACATACATTTCTCAATTTGTAATTTGTATTTACAAAATACAAAATTTTGTGTGAACAGTCATGTATGAAATTCAAATACTTTTACATGAATTCAAATCCAACAATTATCAAATATTTAAAATAAAATAGATTAAATTTTAATTCAAATAAAATAAAGAATTAATATTTCATTTACTTTAATAACAATTAAAACTTTAGATTCTACACGAAAGTTTAAAAACTTCACTGCATTAATTATATTAAAATTAATATTGTCACCAAACATATGCTATTATTATGTAGTTTTTTAAATATATTTCTTTATCAATTTATGTTATAAAAAATTTAATTTATTTTTATTAAATTATTTTTCATAATAGAAATTTATGAAAATATATACATAAAAATATTTACATCCTATGCCTTGACACGGAATTAAACACTAGTGTGTGTATATATATATAGAATATTTATTAATTTACTTTATCTTAAATCTTGAAGAAAAAAATATATTCAGGTATTCGAAATCCTCTTAATATTTAAATGTTAAAGACAACGCTTATGATTTTTATTTAACTATTGTCTATAAAGTTTTTTTCAATTTACATGTCACATTTTTTATATTCAAAACATTATTGATAAATGCCAATACGCCATGATAACAGTCCTACATATGTGCCATGCAGGATTAAAAAGTAAAACATGACATTTTCGGATGACCAATGTTCGGCAAGGATTAAAAAGTAAAGTAACCATTTTCAGCAAGTTTAACGATTTTTGGCCAACAAAAGATCAAATTTTCGAAATTTTAAAATTTACATAATGACATTGAAAATTTAAGTTTTACTAAAATAAAAAATGTCAAACATTAATAAGTACATGATGAAAATTGCAATTAAGTCACAAAAGTATATCTTGAAAAATACCGCCACATTGCACAAATTTTCTATTTTTTTTACTTTTTAAAATAATGGATTCTCACAACTTATTTTTGTAAACTAATTTATGAGGCCCCTTATTAATGCGTTCCTAAAACTAGTTTAACTAGTTACACCATTAACTTTAGAACCCATACTGTTAGGACATGTTTAATTTGAAATTTTGGCTATAAAATATTAAATTTTAATTGTATGTGGAATTTACAGTTAAGGCATTTTGTAAATTTATTTGATTTGTTATTTCTAAAACTCTTGATTGAAATATCTCAAAATCATTCTCAATGAGAGTTTATTATTGGTCACTTCTTCTTCTTTTTTTTTTTTTTTTTTTGACTAGATTATAGGTCACTTTTGGGAATTTGAAATTCAAATTGCATTTTGAGTCGTGGTCCGAAATGCAAATTAGAACAAATCAAATAATTTTAGACGTATAATTGTGGATGGTAAAATACCGAAGATAAATGAATCAATCATGTCTTTTAAGGTATAACTAAATACACACCATGTCCATATTTATTTTCTTAATTGTCATCTAAAACAATGTCCCCAACCGAACCAGACCTACAACTTCATTATCCTCAAGACTTTGGTAGGTCACAACTATCTGATAAACTATTAGAAATGGGATTTCGTTGAAAACATTTTGTTAAATGCAACAACTTGCCGTTGGAGGGGGCGGTAGGCCCCTGTAGGAATGCCTTCAGTTACGGAGCTATTTTTTCAAAATATTATTCTTATAAAAAATTATTCTCAAATTATTACTTTTTTAAAAATATTTTTCATATTATTATTTTTGTTGTCGATATATTGCAATGTGAGAAAAAATAAATTAGTAAAATACGTTATACCCCCTTAAATTACTCCCTTTAAATCAAACACCCCTATGAATAGATTTTTATTTCATTTAACTTCTTAAATTATTTTACGTAATACTAACCCTTTTTATACATAATGAGTTGTCTTTATTATCCTTCAACATCTTTTTTTTTATTTTTTTCTCTCCTTATCTTCTCACCTTTTCATCATTTTTTATCTTTATTTTGGTGTTATTAGTAATCTGAGTTTCACATCAATAATTGATAATATTAATAGTTTAAGCTTAGTATTAATAGTTGGTTTTATTCTTTTAAAATAACGATTGGAGAACTACTTCAATTTGTAGATCTTTTTTTTTAATTTAATATAGTGAGTGATTATTAACAAAATTTTGTTAAAAATTATCCAGATATATTTGATTTTTATGATTAATACTTAATTATGATATAAAAAGCATATTTATTATTTTCAATTTGTAGTTTTTTATATAAAATTTATTTTTTCAATTTATGATTTTAGAATTGATTGTCAATATAAGTTTAGAAACATGATACCTCTCAATATCAGAGTATATATTTTAAAGATGACTTAAAATTTATGACAAATTTGTGAATGATCTTAAGTTTTCAATAATTAAATTTTTTTATATATATTCTAAAAATCAATTTGAACATGAAATTTTATTATAATTTTTAATTTTTTAAAATATTTAACTTCTCATGTTTGAGATAGAGAGCAATAAAGCGATTAATTAAATAGAAAAGGAAAGAAGTGTTGTGTAATACTAGTCGGTGGGGCACGCTTTATGTGTGTGTAAATAAAAAAAATTAATTTATAATATACTGACACATTTAAATTATGGATATAAAATTAAAATATTTATTAAATTTTATTCATTAGCATAGATATTTTAATTATTTGTAATGTATGTATTTTATTAAATTTATTGTTAAAAAAATAGCTTAAAATGGTGATAGAACTATAAGATTAATAAATAAATAAGAAATAAAAAGTTTTTAAAAAGAAGATAACATACATATGAAAAAATATATATATATTGATAGAGGAGAGTGAATGAGAAAAGAAATAAACTAATAAAAGCACATTAATAAATTAATTTTTTTTGCTAAAAGTAAACACACATCTTTCTTAATTTTTATTAGTGTACTATCTTTTAATTATTTATAATATATATATTAATTTTATGAAATTTTAAAAATAAACTTAAATAAAATTATTGTTTTGACTAAACAATAAATAGAAATATAAAGTAAAACTAAATTTTGAAAAAAAGGGATATGGTGTAGAACACATTCAGAGAGAGAAAAACAATGATAGAGGAGTGAGAAGAGTAATTAAGGGGTATTTTGGGAATAGTACAATTACACACGCTAAAGAAAAAGTCAAAAGGGTTCTCACTTAATATATAGTATAAATAATTTAGAGGAGTAAATGATAAAAAGTTCTATTTGGGGTGTATTTGAGACAAGAAGATTAGTTTAAGGGGGTAAACTATATATTGGAAGTATAAAGAGATAAATAATGTAAATGGAGAGTAATAATATGAGAAATTTTTTTGATTGAGTAATAGTTTGGGAATCAACCGAACTCTTAGGCCATCAATCACTTAGCCCACTATAGTAGCCTAATAAAACCCTGCCTAGCACAAAGCCCATTAGCCAAAACAATGCACCCAACCCATACATCCTAATTAATCACACCGCACACAACCCGCAGGATGGTATCCATCCCCACACCAGCTTCCCTACTTAACCTATCCGGCCCAACACCCTCCAGCTTACCAACCACACAGACCACGAGGCTCATCTTTATAATCCTATCGTGTCCACCTGTACAGACTCACCTGATGGTCCCCGACTTCCCATACACAATTCGATAGCATACCCCGAAATAGTACCCAGTAGTTTAGCATCACCTCGGGACCGAACTCATGCACAAATTTTGGAAGAGCCCTTCCCTATAGTATTCTTAATAGGTCGATCACAAGGCCAGGAGGGAAATAAAAGAAAGTTGGTCAACCACGGAAAAAAAATCCAGCCCGTTTCTAAGGTGTCCGTTAACCCGAGGAAAAAGGTAGGGAGCAAACCGAAATTAGGAGATTCAAATCAGATACCACTATGCGAGGAAAACTATAGTTTTGAAAATGTACTCATAACAGCGGAATCTACTATGCAGGCCCGTCGAAGCTAATGAGTCTCATGGCATGGAACTATCGGGGATTAAAGGGCGCCTCGATAGTTCAATCATTATCGGATTTGATCCGGTTACATCGCCCTCTCTTAGTTTTTCTATTCGAAACTAAGAGCAATGCTAAAAGGATGAGGTTCTCAAAACAAGACTAAATATGTACGGTATCATGGTTTCGGTATCGAGCTAAAAAGGTTGACTTGTGTTGCTGTGGGATAAGAATGCTTAGGTCAAGCTACAATCCTATTCAGAGTCACATATATACATTGTAGTAATTGCTGCAGCCAGGAAAGAAGCATGGCGGATGACGGGATTTTATGGTCACCCAGACCTAAGACAGAGACGACACTCTTGGTCACTTCTCGAGTGGCTGAGCGGGAGGTCTTGAGGATTTGCTTGGGTGACTTCAATGAAATAGTATACCAGAAAGAGAAAGAAGGAAGGGGGGGGGGGATGGAACGATCCGAGCGTCAATTGTTGGACTTCGATGGAGCACTAACACGGTGCGGACTTAGCGATATAGGATACACTAGGAAGCCTTTCACTTGGTGCAATAATAGGGAGGCCCCGCATCCTATTTGAGAGAGACTTTATCGAGCTTGTGTTAATAGGGAATGGGTGGCGATGCATCCTCAGGCTAGACTGGCTCACCTGTTTTCAGCTTCTTCGGACCACCGCCCAATCCTAGTGATGCTGAATGATAAGGCAACAATATGGAGGGAGTGCATACGTCCATTTCGATTTTAGGCTTGTTGGCTTGGAGAGTCCGAGTGTCTTCGGGTAATTCAAGAGGGAAGGAATAGTAGATAGATTGGGGGACCATATAATTCGGTGTTTGAAGGAATTCAGAGGTGCCGAGAGAAGTTGGGGAGTTGGAGCAAGGTGAGTTTCCGTATGCCTAAGAAGAGAAGAGAAATGCTTGAAAAACAAATTGATCAATTAAGGGGAGGAATAATCACCTCTGACACAAGGTCGAAGGAAATGGAACTACAGAAGGAGCTTGAGGATGTTGTCATTGGAGAAGAGACTTACTGGAAACAACGAAGCAGAGTTGAGTGGCTTAAACAGGGAGACAGGAATACCGCGTTCTTCCATGCAAAAGCATCATCTCACTTTCATAGTAACAGTATCACCAGGCTTCAGAATAGTAGGGGGGAGTGGACGGATGATGAAGAAGAAATCCGCGGCATCATCTTGGATTACGTACTTTGCAGATCTGTTCACATCTCGTAACCCATCGGATGAGGAGATTGAGGAGGCTCTTGCCCCATGATGCCCTGAGTCGATCACAAAACGAATAAAGCACTGATAGCACCTTTCACTACTGAGGAGGTTTCCTTCGCACTATCTTAGATGGGCCTGTAAAAGTCCTCAGGCCCGGATGGTATGTCCCCTATTTTTTTCCAATCTTTTTAGGATTGCATTAGTGTTGATGTGTCTAACTGTGCTATTGATTTCTTGAATTGCACTATTAATTATCCTGACATTAATCATACTAATATCGTCCTAATTCCTAAGTGTGGTAAACCTGATAATCTATCCCAATTCAGACCGATTAGCTTGTGTAATGTCATTTATAAACTTGCGTCTAAAGTCCTGGCTAATAGATTGAAACCTTTCCTTGATTCTATTATCTCCCAAGTCTAGTTAGCTTTTGTACCCGGTCGCTTGATAATGGATAATGTTCTCATCGCTTTTGAAAAAAAACCATTATTTGAAGAATAAACAAACAGGTCGGGAGGGCTTCATGGCTCTCAAGCTCGATATGAGCAAGGCTTATGACCGAGTCAAGTAGATTTTTCTTGAGAGGGTCTTGCTTAGGTTAGGTTTCCATAACCATTTTGTTGAGATGATTATGCGTTGTGTAAGTACTGTCTTGTATTCCTTAGTACTTAGTGGTAGACAATTTGGCCGACTGCAACCTGGGTAGCGGCTTCGTCAAGGGGATCCATTATCCCAATATCTATTCTTATTATGTGCGGAAGTCTTTAGTTCTCTCTTGCAGGCTTAGGAAAAGGCCAACAATATCAAGTGAGTGGCAGTGGCTCAGCAAGCACCCTAGGTATCTCACTCGTTTGCAGATGATACTCTGATTTTTAGTCAACCCACAATTGATTCCATATGTTGTATATTAGATGTGTTGCTGGTGTACCAGCTGGCATCTGGCCAAGAGATAAATATGGTGAAGTCTTCAATAGTGTTTAGCCGGAACGTGAACGAGCAACTAAGGAATGACATCACGGGGTTGGCAGGAGTTCGGGTAGAGAGATGTTATGATAAATACTTAGGGCTGCCATTGATGGTTGGCGTAAAATGGAAGGATCTGTTTGCATCCATTCGAGATAGATTTTGGAAGCGTACTCAAGGGTGGCAATATTTTATAAAATAAATTTAATATATAATGAAATTATTTTTTATTTTTATTTTATAAATGCATCGAGTGCACACTGATGCTTAATTATCCAAAATCTTGAAGAAAATTGGTTATTGAGTATTTTTAAAAAAGTGTCAGTGTTATTAACTTTTATGTTTTGGTAAATAATCAGTGTTACATAAACCAAAAAAAAAAAAAAAATAATCAGTGTTACTAACTTTCAAAAGCAAAACAAGAAGCCAAGCTCACTAGGTCCCCAATTCCTGTTCTCCCTCGTGTAGTTGTCACCAACACGTACGACAATAATAAGTAACCTGGCAGAATTTATGCTTGCATTATCGTTGTAAATAATGCAAGCCAACATCAATCTCCACCACTCACTCCACCAACCCCATTCTCCCCTCAAAATGGCTTCCTCCACCCGAGTCAAGGTGGTGGAACGCTGCTCCGTCTCCGCGCCGCCGCACTCCGGCCTGCAGGCCTCTCACCCCCTCACATTCTTCGACATACCTTGGCTTCTTTTCCCCCCATCTCAGCCCCTCTTCTTCTACAACTCTCCGGAGACCTCCACCGTCCACTTCATACAATCCATCCTCCCTAACCTCAAACGCTCTCTCTCTCTAACTCTCCAACAATTTTTCCCCCTCGCCGGAAAGTTGCTAACGCCGCCGTCGCCCGCAACGAAGCCCCATTTCGAGTACAGTGACGATGACGCCGTTTTCTTGACCGTCGCCGAGGCGGCCTCCGCCGGAGACTTCAACACTCTCGCCGGAAACCACCGAAGAATGGCCGTAGATTTTCATGGTCTTGTACCTGAATTAAGGGCTAGATTTGATTCGAAGCAGCCACTTTTAGCTGTCCAGATTACTGTGTTCCCAGAAGTTGGGATCTGCATCGGATTCACGTTGCGCCACGTGGCGGCCGATGGGAGGACGTTCAACAATTTCTTGAAGACTTGGGCTTCGTTTAGCAAAAATGGTGGGATCTTGCGGGTTGACCCGCCCGTGGCGTTCTATGACAGGTCGGTGATTAGGGATCCGAGCGGGCTCGAGTCAACTTTCTTGAAAGAATGGTGGTTCGTAAAAAATACACAAAAGGAGGCGACTGTTGAGGCTAACGGTGGGTCAACTTATGATATGATAAGGGCTACATTCGTGTTGGGACCACAAGAAATGGATAAAATCAAGAAATGGATCTTAACCCGGGCCGATACGCTATCCGGGTCGACCCAACTCTACCTCTCGCCGTACGTTATTGTGTGCGCGTTCATATGGACGTGTTGGATAAAAGCATATTGGTCCGTGAATTACCAAGGCTATGGCGATCAAATTGTCCACTATTTTGGCTTCATTGCAGGAGGGCTCACACGGCTGCGCTACAGGGTGCCGGATAATTACGTCGGCAACTGTGTTGGGTTCGGTCGGGCATCGGCAACTAAAAGCGATTTGATCGGTAAAAATGGAGTCATCTACGCCGCGAAAGCGATAGGGAACACGATAAAGAGGCTGAACGAAGACCTGTTCGATGGTGCAAAGAATTGGATCTCGGAATGGAAGGCGATGCGCGAGTCAGAGCTCCATGTCACGGTGACAGGGTCGCCGAAAGTGGGCCTTTACGGATTGGATTTCGGGTGGGGAAGACCCGTGAAAATTGAAGAGGTTTCAATTGATACCACAAGTGCAATCTCTCTTTGTGAAGGTAGAGAAGTCGTTGGGAGCATTGAAATTGGGGTGGCCCTCCCCAAGTCTAAGATGGATGCATTTTGTACCCTATTCTCGGAAGGGCTCAAGCAGTATACTTTTGTGAATGGTTCTTAATTCTTTGTTTGTAGATAGGAATTGAATGCAGCACGTGGTCCATTTTGGTACTTACAGCGACTGCATTTGCGTACATTAGTTAATCTTTGGTGTGGTAAAGTTCTGATAATATGTAGTCACATAACCACTTGATGTACTCGTGCGATTATAAGAGCTACAGCATATCTAATAGTCAATGTTCTGAAAATCGGATCTGATATAGAACTGGCAGTCTTACTGATTATCGGTTCAATCGGTTCGATCGATTCAACTACCGATTCAATCAATGTTAAATCATAAATATGTAATAATTATTAAATTAATTTTTCTATATAAAAAAGTTATAAATACATAAAAAAAAATTAGAAAAAACTCAATAATAATAATAATAATAAAATCTCATTCTATGTATGAAAGTATAGCATCAACAAAAATCAAAACTTTATACAGCAAAATCAAGTGTTAGCAAAATAATTTCCACCTCCTCCCCCAACAAAATAATTATGAGAAAACATTGTATATATAAAAAAATTAATATAAAATACAAAATACTTTAACAAAAAATCTAACACACCCACGTGCTTGTAAGTGTTGATGTTTAAGAAAACACTCCAAAAGTTCACTGTAACAATAAACAAAAAATCTAATAAAAAAAAATTCTCTCTCTACTTATCTCTCTCTCTCCACAACAAAAAAAAAAGCTCTCTCTCTACTCACCCCTCTCTCTCTCTAAAACAGATTTCTTCCATCTTCTTCTTCCACTTTTTTTTTCCCGTAAATCTCAATCAATACCCATATTTCTTCCATCCATCTTCTTCTTCGTTTTTTGTCCCAATAAAATCTCAATCAATACCCAAATTTCTTCCATCTTCTTCTTCCATTTTTTTTCCAATAAAATCTCAAGCCACATCTGCAAATCTCAAGCCAGAGTTGATCAGCAACATAGCTTCCGTGTCGGTGGTGGCGAACCTCGTAGCCACCGTCTCCTTCGACCGCGAGCAACAACGCCGGCGGCTATGAGTGTTCACATCTAAAAGCATGGCTCTCTGATTTGACTTCAACCACGAGCAACGCCGCCAGCGGCAGCTAACGGACGGCGCAGACATTCTTTTGCAATTAGAAAGACAGAAAAAATTCAATTAAAAAAAAAATTGTGGCCCGTGGATCCGGTTCACAAACCGGGACTCATTCGACCAGTTTTTAATCGGTTTTTTCCGGTTCTCAACGGGCCAATTCACTCCCGATTTTGGAGTGCGATGCGGATCGGATCAGGCGCCGGTCACCGATCGAAACGATTGGACCGGTCGATCCAGTCCGATTTTGAAAACATTGCTAATAGTACTCTTGTATACTTCTTATGGGACTTGCCTTAGGGCTTTCCTTTTTCAACAGGGAGTTCCAACTCCACAGCGTCATTTTTCTTAATTAACGAAGCAAGCACATTTGTGGTTTTACTTTTAATTTTTTTTTCCTATTATTTTGAAATGATTTCATTTTATATATTGATTTTGACGTCCAAATCTAATTATTATATATTTGAAAGTACACTGACATGCTATAAATACTTGGATTGAATCACGTCCATTATTGGACTAGTTAGGTCCCACCACTATTATTTAAGAAATGACAATAAATGCAAGAACTAATGTTCACCAAACAAAAGAAAGAGAGAAGACAAATAATGTTGTTAGTTGCTATTGAGTTTGTAATTTAGTAATGAGAATTTGAAATGTAAAGAAAAATTTGTAATTATAGGATTGATATATCACAAATTTAGAACATTATACACTACAGAAAAATGTGCGAATTCTGATGGAAAAAATAGGGTCATAATGTCATTTTCCTTTGCATTTCTCACTAAGTTTTTCCCAACGAAAATTTCCGCCGAACTAATTTCCAATGATTTTGAATAGAATTTGTCGCAGCTGCTGTCACTACCACCATAATAGTATCTCCAAAATAGGCAAATCTTTATAGCTGAGGAGATTTGAACCCACAACGTCAAGGTAAAATGACAAGCACTCCACTATCAAGTTATTACAAGAACTTATGATACAATTTGTTTTATTTTATACTTATTATATATTGATTTGATTATTCATATTTTAATTTATTAATTATTTTCATGTTGTAATTAGAAGATGATTTTGACACTAATTTTTTTATAGGAGCTCCATTCCCATTATTTGATTAAGAAATTAACTAAAAAAAATAGTATATTTTTCATTAGACTGATAAATTTATTATAATGGTACATGTAATAATGGTAAATCTTTTATGGGAGGGTCAGAAATATTTTCGATTTATTATTTATTTCTTTTTTTAAAAAAAATTACATTCCATGGAGTTTGAACCTTAAACGCCTTTGGATTAGAAGGTAACTACTTTACCATTAGACTATTTAACAACTAGGTAACATTACGTGTTGTCGTTTTTTTAAATAAACAGGGGAAATTTCCTCCGGAATTCTACCGAAATAGTTCGGAGGAATTACATGGGAAAATTCCCCCAGAATTTTTTTAAAAAGTAATATAATTTTATATCTACTAGGGTTTGAACCTAGAACATCTTCTTTAAAAGTATAATTCTTTGCCACTAAATTAATTCCAAATTATTCAATTATGGGATTTTTTGTTCTATATTATTAATTTTTAAAAAAAACTTCCCATCGAAATGCTTTAGTCTGGTAGAAATTTATGCAGGAACTTTTAATTTTTTTTGGAAATTCCGGCTGAATTTTCCGCCTAAATTCCGGAGGAATTTTCCATTCAGCGGAAAAAAAAAATTCCGCCAGATATTCTGCAATGGATTTTTTAAGGCAAAAATTTGTCTGTCGAATATTTTCGTCGAAAAATGCTTTTTTTCCTATAGTGATAGCTATAAATTTAAATCCACATACATTACACCAATGATTGATAGTCGGTCAACATGGATATTTAGATAAACATTCTTGGCTAGTTCTTCCGCTCTATCTCTCACTAATATTGACAACTTTCAATGTGACAAGCGATTATCAGGATGTGAAGTGGAGAGGGGACCTAGCCAAACATATAATGTAACCCTAGAACCCTTCCATTACAAACTTTTTAGGATAGACCTATATCAATTGTCATACCAAGTCTGTTAAAATCAAGGCTTTAACAATAGTGGATCAAACAAATTAAGCCTTACAAGTCAAGTCCCATTAACCATATTGATTTAGTATGTTTTGCTTTATAAAAACAAAGTATTTAATTAATAGAAGTCCAAATTGGAATAAAATTTCAACATTCTTCTACTTGGACAAATATTAATTGACGTTTTAGCCCCCATAAAAAAAATTATTTGAGAAAACGACTATTGGGCATAATTAGAAGTTTTGACTGTGGCCACATTTTGAAGACAACAATATGGTAAAGGGACAAAACTTCTACAATCCGGTCAAATGAAAATCACTGATATTGGATCATAGTTGTGATTGCATCCTTAATTGGCATAAGACCTTCTATGGTCACAAACACTAATAATTCTACCGAAACGGATTTAGATGTGGTGGTGTAGCAAGAAATAGCATCACAACATGACCTAAACATGTGCTATTTCATTGTTGGTTCTTTAATTTTCTTGTAACATATGGATTTCTATACCAATATAAAATTCCAAGAAAATCTGATTTTCTTGCAAAATATGAGTGTCTAAAATAATATGAAACTCCAAGAAAATCAATATGAATTTCTTGTAAGATGAGTCTCGAGAACAATATGAAACTCTAAGAATATCCAATATGATTTTCTTGTAAGAAATGAGTTTCTATAATAATATAAAACTCCAAGAAAACCAAGGACTCCTTAGAAAGTCATGTATGTGTCCATCCGTAATTGTACAACAACATGGTGCCATTTATCATACATACCCTTCTCTTAAAGCCAACACCTAGCCTAAAGATATCAAAAATATGTGCATGCAAATATGGATTAATCCAAAAACTTTATATCTTGATGAGCACAATCCAACTTAACCCCGTAACAAAATGGGTTAAATAATACTATATGAACCAAGTTAAATAGCTCCCATTGTTTCAATAGACAAAGACTTGATTGCATATACATATTAAAATTATGTATATCTCGCTTAATGGATATTGACCAAACCATCAATTTATTAGCAATTGGCCAAAAAACTATGTGTTCTACCATAGTGTCGGTTATCATTGATTAAGTCTGTACAAGTGAGAAATTTAACTTCATATATTCGGCATATTTAAGGATGAATAATCACATGATCATTATAAACAAATCCTCAACCAAGAATAGATGGAATTATTAAAGATATCACTACATAAAAATGCATTTTAAGTAACGAAGTAATGGTAACAAATGTGTATTTTGTCACTAGAATTAGATTTTCGGTGACAAAATATGATTTCGTTACCAAAATGCTACTTTTTAGTGATGATAAAGACAATTCGTTACGAAAGGTAATAGTTTGTTACCAAAAACTCTAGTGGCAACAAGGTATATTTGTTACCAAAAAATTACTTGTTTTTTGTAACAAATGGAAATATTCATTACAAATTGTATAGTGTTGATACTAAAAATAGTTTTTATTTGTTACAACTTTAAAATTTGTTCCGAAACTTTAGACATGATTTGAAATATATACTATTTTATAAAGCATTAAGATTTTTTAATAACTGTTTTGTGTCTTTGATATGAATGTACTATTGGAACCTGTTTAGATGGGCTTTTTAAGACAACAAGTACTTATTTTTTGAAAAAAAAAATAGCACTTCAGAGAGAAAAAAAAACGTGTTTGGATAGGCATTACAATTTTGTTAGTAATTTTGACTTTTAACCATGTATTTTTATAGTGGTTAAAAAAATCAAAAAACTAATGAATTAAAAAAATAAAAAAATTAGTAAGATTAATAAATTTTTTTAAAATAATTATCTATATATATATATATATATATATATAGTCACACAAAATCTTAGTTAGAGTTAAATCTTAGTTCACATCTATTATACAATTTATTAAAAGTACGAGCATAATACGGATGTAAAAATATATTCGAGAGTAAAAATACAACTTATTTTGATATTATGTTCACATAAATTATGTTTTCTATGTAATTTTTATAATGAGAAAATGTTATTTAAAACTATTAATTAAATCATTTATTATAATCATAATATAAATTATATGAAATTATTTATATAATTATTAATATTTTTATAAAGCATTACAAACTTTTTATTTATCTAATATTCAATTAATAATTATAATACATTTTGATATATTGTACCAATAAATATTTTCATATATTATAAATTTTGAAATAAATTTAATAAATTTCATAAAATGAAAGTATTGTTTTATCAATTATTATGCAAAATATGGTATATTGAATATTGTTATATTAAAAGTACAAATATTATTCATTAAGTTGAGAATATGTTTGAAAAACAAAAATAATTTTTAATTATTCATAAGTAAGAGTACTATAGAGGTAAAGTACATGTTTTAACTAATAGAGCTCTTATAAGTATCTGAATTTATTTAATTAATACAAAATTAATTAATAAAATCTAAATTAATAAATGGAGATAGGAAATAAATAAGGATAATAAAACACCAAAACTATTAACAATTTAACAATTGGCATGACGGTAGCATTGTGCCAAACCATACATGAGGTCGGGTGTTTGAACTCTCTAGGTGACAAAGCAAAATATTATTATGTGGTTCAGCGCACATCTCTCCCTTCTAAAACTATAGTGATGATCGAACCTTTTGTGATGAAATTATTTGTCACAAAAAAACCTGTTTTTGTAACGAAATCTAAAAATTTGCTACTAGAACTTTTACCATCAGGCTTTATGTGACGAATTCTAGTGACGAAATCTTTTGTTACCAAAAGTTTTAGTGACAAAAAAATAGACTTCTAGTAACGAGACCTTTCGTTACAAAAGGTTATTTTTTTTATAGTGTATATCGTGAGAAAACGTTCATCGCAATTTACACATATAGTGTATTAGCCCTAACAAACAAACATTAGCCTTGATTTATTGAAGACTTTAAAATTCTTCATAATAATTTCCTCAATTTTTGCTTATTGCTCTCAAGTTAAATATTTAACAATTCCAAATATGTAATTTAGAGTTAGAAGAATCAATTACTCCAAAATGAGTCTCTTCTATATTAATTTAGACTTACAAAAACCGAATCAAGAAAATGTGCAACTATACACCCCTCATCAATCACAAAAGTACATCAAATCAAATGATTCAATTAATTATCAAACCTACTAACGATAATCAAATGTAGGTCATTTGAGAAGTACACAATCTGTCTCAAATTCTATAGGGGAGAATTATAGTAACAAGCGAATAGTTTACTTTAGAAGCACTCCATAAAAATAATAAGATATTTTTGTGCTTGGTTCATGAAGTAACTCAAATAATCAATCAACAAGTTAATGATTAATAATGAACGTAAGAAATATTTCTATTTCACAAATACATTGATTATTTAATATTCCAATTTATCCAAAATAAGAAGTCCCATCTTTAAATTTTCAATCAAGCTTACAACAAAAAGGAACTTGAATGCTACAAAAATTATAAGTGGGGAATTTTCAAGATCATCATATTATAAAGAAATATCCCTATCGACATATGCCCACTTTTCGAACAAATTTCTTAACAACAAATTTTGATTGAATATTTCACGGAACTTCTCATCGATCAAATATTTTCTCATGATTGACAATTTACAATAACAATCCATATTTATGAACTCCCACACATCATTATGAGACATGACGTACAACAAAGTCCGTGGATTCCCAAGTTAAATATCAAACTTAAAACTAGAAATTATGCATATTAGTTTCCCATGATTAGTTAAACAATTCGATAACAATCACTTTCGCAACAATCAAAAAATACAAAATAACTTTCTTCAAAATCAAAATAAAGATATCTGCTAGATAAGATCTTCGAGTATTAGATCCTAATGTGATTTCGAAAGTGACTATGTCAATTAGATCCACATTGGAAAAGTAATAAGTTGGGCTAAAAATTTTCTCATTCAAGTCTTCACCCATAGATTTTGATATATAGAAAAGAATTTAAAGTTTTAAATCGCTTTCTCATGAGGTACTAGTACTAAAATATAGGATCAATATTTTCAAATATTGCATAATAGCTTCCAGTTGAAATCTTTCATTAAGATTTCTAATAAATTTCCTATTAAATACTTAAACTTCACTTTTCATTAGTATAAAGAGAAAAATTAAGAACATAAACACCCTCAGAGAAGTCAATGAATGACACCAAATATTATTCATACCAATTACTTAGAACTATCAGGCTGGTAAGTGATGTTTAATAATGGGCACACTTTTAAGATAAATGTGAAATTCCAAATATGTTCCCAAATATTCAAAATCATAATGATACTTCACACTTTGAAAAAAACTTTCACAAATATATTAGAGTCATTTTCAAGCAAACAACTTGCACTTCTAAGGAGACAATTACTTTGAGACAAATTGAGTGTAAGTACTCACACGAACTATAAATAGTTCCTTCTGAAAATTATGAGAAAGCTATGATCACATATTAAAGAATATATCAAGAAGATGGAGAATACAAATAGCACCATAACCAATATTCAAAACTTTGAATAATTTTTATGAGGCTAATTGAATGTTGATTTCAATTAACAATATGATTATTTCCACTCTCAAGTGGGCTAAAGATTTCGTCACCGCATAAAAAAATTGCCTTTAATATGTATCATAAAATAATAAAGTATTTATCAAGAGGAAGAATCTTATTTTATTCATGTTAATGATACACTGATCAAATGGCAAATACTTTGGAAAACCAACTAATAAGTTCCCTTTTTTATGTTCAAAAGAAACAAATCAAATTTCATCAAACTGAAATAAATTCAGTTTTCAAATTATCAATACATATAAAAAAAAGTGTAAAAATTGAATTTATTCAAATCATAGTGGATCCAAAGCTACCAATGATGGTAGTTTCATTCAAATATTCCACTTACATATGGATTAAACAATCCCTTTTTTTTTTAAAGGATTTTAGCCTATTGGGTCTTTATAATCATTAACCCCATAATATATCTCTTATTTGATCTAGTAATGAATAAGTCTAACTTTCATGACCATTCTTTATTGTAGAAAACCAAAATTTCTACTTATCGAAGATTAATATCTTCTATGATTCTGTTCATACATGTAGACACAAATCCTTATATTCAAACTCTCATTAGCTATGTGAATGATTTTCATAGAATCAAACTTTGGGAGAATATATTGTCGACAATGTTCATCATTCATATCGAGTATAGAAATATTAAACCTTGAAATATAGTTTAAACTCTTAAGATGTCTAAAATCCTCCCACATGAAAATACTTCTTACCACAAAATCAAAAGCGATATTATGACATTAAAATCACGAAATAATAGATTCATTTTGACGCACAACTCCAATTTTGTGCTCAAATCAAATATATATAGTCAACTCCCACAATAGTCATATCATTACTCATTTGCTTATAAAGTCGATTTTTCAATAATGAGGAGACTCAAGTGATGATTCTTATTATTCAAAATAAAGCACTTTATTGAAGCAAAAATCTTAGAGAATTTATTAAATGCAAGGCTATGTTTATATCAATAAATCTCACGATAAACAATATATCGTGTCCATCTTATATTGCCTTTTTAGTTTGAAATAAACTTACTCCTGTTGTGTAACTTAGAATAAAGGCACATATCTGGCAATAGACAAACTTATTCCACATATGGAATAATAAATAAAACAAACTCAAATATGTTGATACATATAATACATGCCCAAACATAATATCAGTTAATGAGATTGAGACCTCTTAAGCGATAACAAACTCTCCTTTGGGTAGAGAATGTCACTCACAAAGGCTTTTTCTCCACAAATGCGATTAACATTAATGCCATAATAGTCATGTAATGTGGGGCCAATTAGTGAGAATAAACTTAAAATAATAAAGCTTATCTATTAGGGGATGTAAGCATACTTTAACAAAACTCTCCTTTGGACAGATTATGTTATCCATAATATGTCCTCTTTGTGCAAGAACAAGCAGGAGAATATCGTGATTTTTGAAAAGTTCACTCCTTTGGGAGAACAAATCGTCTGGATCAGCATGTCCTCATCAATATGTTCTTACACTACCACTATTCAAATTCACAGTAATAGTCCAAGCAACAAGAATACAACGAATTATTATCAATGTTAAGAATAAGCTTGTAACAATATAACTTTTTTCTGCCAAGAGGCCTACATGTCATGACAACTCCTCTTTGGGTAAAGTAGTCACATATGATAGGTCCCTCTGTGTAAGAATGGTATAGGACTACCCTGACTTTCTAAAATTGCCTCATTTAGGAAACAAATTTTCTAGACCATTGTACCCCCCCCCCCCCCCAAACAATATATTTTGCACGAACCAATCAAAAGTATCACACATATTTTACCCATTTTGGGCAGGTGAGAAAGCATGATAATTTTATCAACTCGAACTATGTATGTCTCAAATTTTATAAGTCTCAATAAATAGAACACTTTGTTGTAACTATCTGTCTTAACTCATAAAGTTAACATATGATCGAGTTAAAAATAATTGCCTAACTTGCATAGGGACAACATATATGCAATACTCCTGCAAAATTAAGTATGAGAAGTACTTTAAGGAATTAAAAATATAATTCGTTGCATTCAAATTATTGTAAAATCCAATTCGCTTAATTACTGAATAAACTTGATAACAAAATTAGAGTTTTCGAATACCATAATCTAGAGCTGTATATAATATGATACGTCTTGCATAACAAATTAGATGCACAGTTCGCACCCGTTCGGGTATGATCCGGACCCACCTTTGCAATTTCAATCCGGACCTGGTTCGCAATTTCAGCTCAATTCGAGCTGTTTCGACCTAATTTCAATTCGGGTCGTACCTAAAAAGAAATATATTATATTGAGCCCAAACCCACATCCAAGCCCAGCCTGCCGAACGAACGGCGGTGGCGGCGCCTGCGTGTGTAGGTTTGGTTTGAGCTTACTAACCCATAGGTTCTCTCCTCGTTATACACTTGTGAACCCCTAAGGGGCCAACCCCTATTTGCAAGTTGCCATTTAAGTACATGACATTCTTGTATTACTTTTCCTATGTGGGACAACCACATTTCATAATTTAACACTCCATTTTTAACTTCACATAGCTATCTTGTGCATTTAATTTCTCATTCACCCTAAATTGATTTTGAGTAATTAAATATATTTTTCGTGTCTACTCGCGATATAGATTACGAATAATCAACTTGTTTTTCAAAACAACAAATGGAGTTTCATCAAATCATTAGCCAAAATTGGTCACTTACCAACTTCTATAACCAATTTTTTCTAATAATCCCCCACATGAATGAAAATTAATGCATATGTGACTCATGCAGACACTGTAGTGAGTTCTAGTGAAAAGATGCAGTATCAGGATAGGTAGCTTGTGGCTTTGAACCTTCCTTAGAGATATACCATCGGATTTACTTAGCTAGTCAGTGAACGTGATATCTTGAACTGTCCAGTTGTTTGTGTAAACCAAGACAATAGTATTCTCATAACAGCTTTCCTAACACCTTTTGGTTCTCGTGGTTGTGCTCGTTTTGGCCGTGGGCCATATCTTGGATTCATAAGTGTTTACTATTTGAAGTGGCCACACTTCATACTTATATAGGTGATCTCCTGTTTAAGAGTATCCTACCATACTACACCTACTCAGGTGTAGGAATCATTATGGCTTAACCTTTTACCCCTTTGCAGGATGCACTTATATGTCACAGGAATGGGTAGTAAGCGCTCTACTATACCCTTGTAGCTTAGTTATCCCATTGAACCAAAATCTTGGGATCCCCAATCAACATGGTTGGGTTGCCACTACTCGAGTCCTTAACTGGTGGGTTTTAACCTCATTCCCCTCGACAAGTAGTATACTTGATCTCTAGTAAGGCCTTTGGTTAACGAATTTGCTAGATTCTCCTTTGATTTCACATAATCAAGAGAGATAATTCCACTCGAGATCAACTGCCTAATGGTATGATGTCGCTGACGAATGTAACGAGACTTACCATTATACATGCCACTTTGTGCCTTTCCTATAGCTGCTTGACTATCACAGTGTATAGCTATAGCAGGCACCGATTTTGGCTAACGCGGGATATCCTCTAAAAAATTTCTCAGCCATTCAGCTTCTTCTCCAATTTTATCCAAGGCTATAAACTCTGATTCCATTGTGGATTGAGTTATACAAGTTTGTTTAGAGGATTTCCAAGATACTGCAATTCCACCTATCGTAAATACATAACCACTGGTAGACTTAGTATCTTTTGTATCAGATATCCAATTGGTATCGTTGTATCCTTCTAATACAGTTGGATATCTTGTATACTGTAATCCATAATTCATTATGTGTCTCAAATATTTCAGCACTCTAGTTAGCACTTTCCAATGTTCATTACTTGGATTACTTGTAAATCTACTGAGTTTGTTTACCATGTATGCTATATCTGGACGAGTGCAGTTTGTAATATACATTAAACTGCCTATTATCCGAGCATATTCTAGTTCTGTCACAGGTTCACCGTGATTTTTAGCTAGATGTACACTTAAGTCTATAGGTGTTTTCACAGGTGGACTATCATACACATTAAACTTTCTAAGCACTTTCTCAACATAGTGCGTTTGTGATAATGCTAGTCCTTCAGACATCTTGAGAATTTTAATTCCTAATATGACATTACCCATATCTTTCATATCAAAATGTTTCGTCAACATTTTCTTAGTATTCACGATGATATCATGATTACTACCCATAATCAACATGTCATCTACATAAAGATAGATTGCGACATAAGCATTCGGTGTGTTTTTAATATATACACACTTATCATACTCGTTAATTCGGAAACTATTTGATAATATTGTCTTGTCAAATTTTACATGCCGTTGTTTTTGAGCTTGTTTAACTCCGTATAATGACTTAACGAGTTTGCACACCTTATTTTCTTGTCCTGGAGCAACAAAGCCTTCGGGTTGCTCCATATAAATCTCCTCTTCTGACTCACCATTTAGAAAGGTTGTTTTAACGTTCATTTGGTGTATCTCAAGGTTATGCAAAGCTGCAATAGCAATGAGAACCCTTATGGATGTTATTCTCGTCACAGGCGTGTAAGTATTAAAGAAATCAAGGCCTTCTTTTTGTTTAAACCCTTTAGCAACCAACCTGGCCTTGTACTTATCAATAATTCCATCTACTTTATACTTTCTCTTGAGAATCCATTTACATCCCAATGATTTTGTACCAGCTGGGAGGTCAACTAATTCCCAAGTATGATTGTGCATAATGGAATCTATCTCACTGTTTATGGCTTCCTACCACAACGGAGCATTTGGACCGGACAACACTTTGTTAATTGTTCTAAGCTCGTCGTCTAACATATAAGTTAGGAAGTTTAGACCAAAGCTCTTAGCTTTTCTTGCTCTCTTGTTGCGTCTTAGTTCATCAGTTTCTTGCTAAAACCTTCATTTTTCTTTTCTTTAGACGGAAAGATGTCTTCAAAAAATACAGAATTCCTTGACTCAATAACTGTATTTTTAGTTATGTCGGGAATTGCTGACTTGTGTACAAGAAACCGATATGCACTACTATTGTGTGGATATCCTATAAATTCACAATCAACTATTTTCGGCCCTATTTTCACTTGTTTAGGCTTAGGTACCTCTACCTTAGCCAAACACCCCCACACTTTGAGGTATTTATAAGAAGGCTTATGTCCTTTTCAGAACTCATACGGAGATTCCTTCTTACTTTTATGCGATATTTTGTTAAGAATATGGTTAGCCGAAAGAATGGCTTTACCCCACAAGTTCTATGGTAGACTTGAGCTTATCAACAAAGCATTCATCATCTCTTTTAGAGTGCGATTTTTACGCTTAGCAACACCATTAGATTGTGGTGAATATGGAGTTGTAGTTTGATAAATTATGACATTTTCGGAGCAAACTCATCAAATAGAGCGTCGTATTCTCCACCTCTATCACTACGAATTACTTTAATTCTCTTCCTAAGTTGATTTTCAACCTTATTTTTATAATTTTTAAATGCCTCTAAGGATTCATCTTTGCTTCTTAGCAAAAATATATAACAGAACCTTGTGATATCATCAATAAAAGTTATAAAATACTTTTTCCCACCTCTAGTTTGCACAAACTTTAAGTCACAGATATCACTGTGAATTAACTCTAGAGGTTCAGTATTTCTTCAAACTGAATGAAAAGGTGTTTTAGTTAGTTTTGCCTCAACGCAAATCTCACACCTTTTATTCGAGTCAAAATTAAATGAAGGCAATAATTCCAAGTTTACAAGTCTTTTTAAAGTGTTAAAATTCACTTGTCCAAATCTAACATGCCACAAATTTGAACACTCAGACAAGTAAGTAGAAGTAGTTATTTTGTTATCACCAAAGTTGCGTAGTACAATCATTACATTCATTTTGAATAGCCCGTTGTTTAAATAATCTTTTCCTATAAATATGTCATTCTTAGTCAGTACAACTTTGTCAGACTCAAATACTAGCCTAAACCCTGCCTTTACAAGTAGTGAACCAAAAACTAAATTTTTCCTAATATCTGGAACATGCAGCACATCTATCAAGGTTAGCTCCTTGCCCGAGGTTATCTTCAAAACCACTTTGCCCAAATCAACGAGTGGGAGGTTGCTGAGTTGCCCATGCATAGCTTACGTCCATTGATCAGAGTATATGAAGAGAACAACTCTTTATCCGAACAAATATGGCGCGTAGCTCCGGTGTCGATCCACCACTCTCTCAGGTTGTTGATCAAGTTTGCTTCGAATACCACTGCCGAGAGGTTCAACTCAGATATGTCAACCGGTACACCTATGTTTTCAGTCAAGTTGACCTGGTCCTTCTTGCCTTTGCCTTTCTTAGGGGCCTTGCACTCTTTAGCCATGTGATTCGGCTTACCGCGGTTGTCTTCTTCTATCCAAAGCTGAAAGATCAAATCCTCAAGCCCCATTTCCTTCTGTTTGTGCTTCAGGTAATTCTTAAAATCTTTCCAAGCTGGTGGTAGCTTCTTTTTTCATTGCAGCTACTTGGAAAGACTCACTCAGCTGCATTCCCTTGGCATGAATATCATGCAATATTATCTGCAGCTCCTAGACTTGACTCATGATAGTCTTGGAGTCCACCATTTTGAAGTCCAGAAACTTGCCAACTATAAATTTATTCAATTAAACCGGCATCCTCTATCTTGTACTTCTTCTCCAAGGATTCCCATAGTTTCTTGGCCATTTTGAACGAGCTATATACGATGTACATCGTGTTGTCAAGCGCATTTAGCACATAGTTCCTGCATAGAAAGTCACCTTATCCCCATGCATCATAAACAGCACTCTTCTCAGTGACTTCTCACTTTCAGATACCGAAGGCGCATCCTCTTTAAGAACCTTGCTAGGCTCAAAGTCGTTAGGTAAAACAGCATCTTCTGCTGTAACCGCGCACCAATTCGCAATTTCAGCTCATTCCCAAAAAGAAATAAATTATATTGAGCCCGAACACGCGCCCAGCCCGCCCCACCAAGCTGGCCGAATGGACGGCGGCGGCGCGCGACGCGTGGGTTTGGTTTGAGCCTACTAACCCATAGGTTCTCTCTCTATTACACACTTGTGAACCCCTAAGGGGTCAACCCCTATTTGTAAGTTGCCATTTAAGTACAAGACATTCTTGTATTACTTTTCCTATGTGGGAGAACCACATTTCACAACTTAACACTCCATTTTTAGCTTTCACATAGCTATTTTGTGCATTTAATTTCTCATTCACCCTAAATTGGTTTTGAGTAATTAAATTTATTTTTTGTATCTACTCGCAATATAAATTACGAATAATCAACTTATTTTTCAAAACAACAAATGAAGCTTCATCAAATCATTGGCTAAAATTGGTCACTTACCAACTTCTATAACCAATTTTTCTAACAGAAATATGTGGCAAAATAATAAGAAGAAAAGTCAATTAATAGATCCTGATTGGTGAATAGATATATTTGAACTTGATCATGATTTGTGGATGAATATTTGTATTTATTTATGATGATAAGTTTCGAATCATGTAGAAGATTGTGAAATATAAAGTTTGGTTGTGATGTTATGCAGATATTTGTGCCTATTTGCATTGATTAGTGGTTGTTAATTTATTTTTCAAAGTTTTTGGCCATTAACTTACAAGTTTTAAAAGAAAATTGGAAATTAAAATTTTAAAACAAGAAATGCCTACAATATGTCATATTTGCAACTGAAAAATGGGTCACAAATTGTTTGATTATGCACTATATTTTATGACTGATATTTCGGTCACAAAATAGGTAAAAACATGTGGCCAGTATTTTTAGTCACAGATTTCTTTCTTTCTTTACTTTTTTTTTTTTTGCATCCCAATTTTCGGTCACCAATTTAAATTATTGTGACCGATATTTCAGTCACAATTTTCAATTTTTTGTGATTGAACTATCAGTCACTATTTTTTTTTTTTGACCCAAATTTTGGTCAATAAATTTTTTTTTTGGTGACCAAATATTTCAGTCACTAATTTGTTTTTTGTGATTGAAATTTCAGCCACTATTTTTTTTGGGCGCCGTAGCAACATCGATCACAAAATCAGGCCATCACAGAATTAGCCACAAAAAAGTTGTGATGCACGTTTTTGCGAATGATACAATTTTTTTTTATCACAAAATCGATCGTAAACCAATTTTTCTGATAAATTTAAGTCAAAATCGGTCACAAATTTAATCACAAATTCCTGTTTCTAGTAGTGCCAAGCAATTAAGGTTGAAGCTGTGAAGTAGTACTATCCAAATCTAATCCTACTTCCTTGACCTTCTCTTATCATCCTTTCATAGGGTGAATTACAATAGAACTATATCTATTGATATTTGACCTCATTAGGTTATCCTTTCATAAATATTTGAGTGAATGATTTAGTTTTATGGAATTTAAATCCAAACTCCAAATCCATGCATTGTATTGATTTTGCTCGTCAAACAAATATAAGAATTTAAAATCGTCTTTTTTGTCCAATGCATAATTTCAAGTTCAATGTTAAGTGATTCCAAATTTAGTATATATTTTTACCTCTTACACAAAAGTTTTTTATGTTTTTGGTCATTTTAACACAAATAAAAAGTTTTACCAAAATAATCTAAGTTAGGTTCACTATGGTCATCTTTATGCAATATATATATATATATATTAATATATTATAGCTTTTTCCTTGTTATTTTTAATTTTTTTTGCAGAAATTTATACAAGGGTAGTAAATAAAATAAGGTGTGTGGCACACTATATTTTCTTTTGTTGCTAAAATTTTCAAGTACAATTTTGTTTGCTGTTATCCTTTTTTAATTGCATCTTGATAAATATTGTTTAGAATAAGTAATTGCGTATGTTGTTCATTATACTTGTGTCGAGGATAAGTTATTTCAAATTGTTCAATTTAATGTTTTCCTCAAAAAAAATCTCTGGATGATAATTACTGTATAAAAAAACGATCTAGATTTTCAATAGTCAAAATTAATAAGGAATAGTCAAGATTAAAGGAGTTAATCGACATAGGCATTCTATATATATGTATGGTATGTACTCAGTGTGAAGGGTGAAGAAGAAATACCAAAAGTAAAAGAGCAAAACTATTCTCCCAACACTCTCCCCTACATATTAAAAATGAACTTCTATTTCAACTAGCTTTAGAACGGTGAGCTACCCATATCATTGCAAAATTACACTTCAATTTAATTTCCTTCTCATTCTATCACAATTCAATTTCAATTTTCAACAAAAAAATTGAGGAAAAAAAATGTTCTTCATATGAATTTTTAAATTTTATAAATAATCCTAAGTTTGTAGTTTACACGGAATTCAAAGGTTATACGAAATTATAGCTTCACTTGTTTAAGTAAAATAATTCTCATGTTTTTTCTACAGTTAAGCATAAAGAAAAAAGAAAAGGCCATGATAAGTGAGATTTATCAATTTGGCTATATTGTTGTTTGTTGAGTGTATATCATATGGCTGTTGAAAATCTGAAAACCGATAAATCTGTATATAATTTGGTTTTTGGAGTCATTTATTGTATATTCTTGTTTCTAAACTACCGAAAACCTATTCAAAGAAACTATGGATCTTGAAAAGTTGTCATTAACAAAGTTAGTGGGCTTTTTCGAAGTATATGAAAAAAAAAAAATTGAGTAGGTGTGAAAAAAATTCATTGAAAAATGCATTCCAGTCAAAATAAAAATTTCAATCTCAAAAATCCAAAAATTATGAAAAGAAAATTAAAGAAAATTCCAAGTACAGAGAAGGTTCTGAAAAAAAAAATTAAAATAGATGAGATTATCAAAAAAATTAAAACAGAAAATGTCTGTCATGTCGTTACTGCAAAAAAGATTAGTAATGTTGAAAAAGATTGTTATTTGGAAAAACCCAAAAAAAGGAAGGGGTATTTTCAAAAATTCGAATAAGTTTGTAATATTTTTGAAACCTTAGGGGTTTTTGGTAATTTTTGAAAAAGTAGGAGGTTTTTCGTAAATTAACCAAACCTCAGGGATAGTCAGTGTAATTCGCCCTTGTTATTTTTTGGGGACACCACAATGTCAAAAATGCCAACGATTTGGACACAGAAAAAAAGATTGTTGATTAAAAGAAAAACATCATGCAAATTACTTTGAAGAAAATTTAAATAATATGTTATATGCAACCCAAACCGTCTCTTAATCCAAAAACATAAATAAATAAAAGATATTTGGTTCATAGACAATGGTTGTAGTAATCACGACTTACAATGAAAAAATAATTACGGAAATAGATTATAAAATAAAAAACTTAAACCGCAACTCAAACTTGGCAATGATGAACTAGTTAATGTAGAAAGTAATTGTACTATGCAGTCAATACAAACGAGCGAACTAAATTCATCAAAGAGTTTTTATTAGTTCCAAGTTCGGAAACACATTTATTAAGTGTTGGCCAAAAGATGGAGAAAGGTTATTCTCTATGATTTGAAGGAGACTTTTGTGCCATATATGATTGTAAAAATAAAAGAACAATCATCGTCAAAATCAAAATGCAAAACCCAAGGAGTTTCCTCATCACATGGAAATATCAGCATGATAAGCCATGACAGCTCAAGAAGATCAATCATGACTTCGACATCGGAGGCTTGGGTAGTTCATCATCTAGGAATAAAATTTGCTCACCAACATAGCATGATGAAATATTAGCCTCATATTCGAGTAAAAGAAGATATTAGTGAAGCTTGTTTATTAGAAAAACAACGTCACAAATTTTTTTACCTTCGGAAATTTCTGGAGTGCAAAAGCAGTGTTGGAGGTCGTACGCGCTAACGTGTGTGGACCCATGAGAATAACGTCATATGGAGAACACATGTACTTTATTCTCTTTATTGATGATTATTCCATAATGACATAAAAATATGAAATATTTAATATATTAAAGGAATTCAAAAATTTTGTCTTAAAACAAAATGATCGCAAAATTAAAATTCTAAGAAGTGATAGAGGTAAATAATATACCTCCAAATAATTTGAAAAATTATGTGGAGAAGAAGGCATTCATCATCAACTCACTATTGGATATACTTCAAAACAAAATGGAGTGCTCGAAAGAAAAAATAGAACGTTCGTGGAAATGGCCAAAACCATGCTACAAGAAAAAGGGATGCCTAATACACATTCAACAGAAGAAGTATACAATGCATTTTATCTACTCAACAGGCGTTCAATTAAAGTTGTAGAAAGCAAAACTCTAGTCAAAGCCTGTAGTGGAAGAAAGTCATTAGCCAAGCACCTACGAGTACTTGGATGCATTTGTTATGTGCCTATTCCCAAAAAAAAAAAAAGATAGAAAAAAATTGTATTTTTAGGACTGGATATTGTTCCGATTTGACATTTAGAATACTAATTTGTCCCACTTTAATTTTAGGACACCAATTTAATACTTTTTGACACATAGAGGACTTTCAGCGTGAATTGACCAAATTTTGCTTATATGACAAAAAAATTGCCTATGTGGCACAAACTTTGGCTAAAGACAAGAAAATCACAACAAGAGACAAAAGATACAAAAAAAATTCTCCACAAAGTTCATCACCACCAAATCCAAACCCAATCCATCTTCCGAAGATGAGAATGTGGTGTGTTTTGATCTTCAGAAAAACTTTCGAAGTTTGGCTTAAAGCAATGAAAGAGAAGATTCATATGATCGAGAAAAATCAAAGATGGGAGCTAGTCAGATTGCTTTCCAAACAAAAGATGTGATTGGAGTCAAATGGGTTCTTAAAACAAAACTAAATCCTGATGGAACATGATTGCACTCAAAAGAAAGGAATTAAGGACGAGTGAATTTAATGCTTTCCTAAAAAAATCTTGTTATACAAAAAAAAAAATCTCTAGATGATAATTAATTTATTAAAAAAAAGATCTAGAATTTTATTAGTCAAAATTGATAAGGATTAGTCTAGATTAAATGTGTTAACCGACATGGCATTATATATATATATATATATATGTATAAATATATATATACATATATATACGTTACGTACTCATTGTGATGGGTGGAGAAGAAATAACCAAAGCATAAAAGCAAAACTATTCTCCCTATACTCTTCCCTACATACTAAAACTAAGCTTATATCGCACCCACTAAAATAATTTTTTTTCACTATTTCAACTGCCTCTACAACTATGAGCTACCCCTATCATTGCAAAATTATACTTCACTTTAATTTCCTTCTTATTCTATTACAATTTGATTCCGATTTCCAACACAAATGTTGTTAAAAGAAAAAGTTATTTTATTATATTTTCATGTTATCAATTTTCTTAGTTTTTTTTTATAGCTTTAGTGATGTTGTCATATTAGTTTTTAAATTTTATAAATAATCTAAGGTTTGTTGTTTACACGAAAGTTTATATGAAATTATAGCTACATATGTTTAAGTAAAATATATTTCTATTGTTTTTTCTGCTATTAAAAAAAAGAGAGAAAGAAAAAAGAAAAGTGAACCGATTTTGCTATGTTGTTGTATGTTGAGTGTACACCATATGACTGTTGAAAATCTTAAAACAGATTAATGTGTATATAATTTGGTTTCTACAATTATTTATTGTATATCTCTGTTGCAAAACTGCTGAACTCGCCCTCTACTGGACGTTGTCCTTTTAAGTATATATATATATACATACATATATATATATATATATCAGTGCGACACCCTTTTTAGGGGTGTCTAACATAAAAAATCAAAAATTTGCAAAATATGCAAAAAAAAAAAAATTAAATCAGAAATTTGCAAAACTGCTGAACTCGCCCTCTACTGGACTTAGATTATTTTTGTAAGACGTTTTAATGGCATATTTGGAATGAGCAAAGACAACTATAGTATACTAATATAACAGATATACTCAACGAATGCACAACACGAAAACAGAAAATTTTAATGGCATACTTAAAAGTTGATAATATAAAACTCTAAATATTTATTGGAACTTATATATATATATAGATGTATATATATATATATATAATTCTAAGCCATTCAAGTGCATTTATTAATTAATGATATTGTAAGTGATATTACGAAAAATTCGGCCCGATCGATGTCCAGGGCCTCTAGGATATTCTAGAAGGCCCATTTGAGGCTTTCAAGTAACTAAAGGGCATAAAAATAGCGGCAAAGGGAACATTTACATCCTTTTCATCATCCAACAATTATCCGTAGAGTTTTTCTCTTCTTCACTCGGCAATCGGCATCAAAGAGATTGTTCTTTATTCATCCGCCGTATTCGAGGGTTTGAACTCTATTCCCGTTTTTACAAATTTTCTTGGTGCTTCAACTTTTTGGATTGCATTAAAAAAAAAAGGAAGAATATTTACTATGGAAGACAATTATATTTAAGAATATAAATAAAAACAAGAAAGTGAGAAAAAGGATTGATGCAGGAAAAAAGGAAAAACAAAAAGGAATGTTGATAGATGAGAGAGAAAAATATATAAGAAAGAAGAGAGGAGAAAGTTCAAAAAAAAAAAAGAGCATTTAGAGAGAAAAGAGAATTTATACTATTTATACTATTATTGAAAGAGGCAGCACTCTTGAAAAAAGAGAATTTATACTCTTTATATTATTATATAAAGAGGCAGTATTCTTTAATAATTACTTTTGATTTGCTCATTTTTTTGGCTTGCCAATTTTTTTTTTTTACCTTCTCCCTCTTAGGGATGACAATGGTTCCGGGTTAGACCCGGACCCGAACCCTGCCCGTTAATAATTTATATATTTTTTTATTTATTATTTTTTGTATATTTATACAATATACATTTATATTTCATATATAAAAAGTATATATTATATAAATAGTTACTTAAAAAAATAAATATGATACTTTTGTATATAAAAATAATTATATAACATTAATAATTAAGTAATGATTTCAAAATATATGTAAATAAATATATGATAACAATGTTTAATTTTTAAAAAATTAAAATATGTTCATAAAAATTTGTAACTTATTAGTGCTTTGGTAGTATTATTATTATTTTTTATATTTATGAAGTTGAAATGATATCAATTTTCTTTTAAAAAAAATTTAATTATTTTAAAATTTTAAACCGGGTCTACCGGGTCCCAAAAAAATCCCCGACGGGGTGGGTCCTAGGTTAGGTCAAACCCGCTCCATACCCGTCCCGTTGCCATCCCTACTCCCTCTCCCCTCTTCTTGTACATTTTTTATTTTATATTCAATCCCTTTACTAGTATAGATAATGGAGATGAGAGGACAAAGAATTTAAATAATAATAAAAAAAAGAATTGGTAGACCAAACCGGCCTCAGGGAGTTACTATCATACCCAAGTGCTTTATATATAATTAGTCGGCATACTTGATGCTTGTTCATAATAAAAAAATGATAAAGATTAATTATATCCTTAAATTTAGATGCTATAAATTACAAATATTTATTAATATTTTATATGAGTATAATTTTCTTTTAACTATCAGTATATTTATTAAATTAATGATAAGTGAAAAATTTAAGAAATAAATTAAATTAAGAAAATAAATACAAATAGAGTTTGAAAAAATGTTAGATAGTGGAGATAAGAGAGGAGGGAGAGAAATTGAGAAAATAATAAATAAAAAAAAAGACATAGAAAAGTAAAGAGGAGAGAGAATGTGAACTTGACTAATCAAATATACCAAATGTAGTTACTAAAAGAGGCTTTATGCTTTATATAATAGTATAGATACTAGTCAGGAGAGCACATTCAATTCATGTATAAAATAAAAATATATATAATTTTCTAATTATATATTCAAATTTTAATAAATTAAATTATAAACATTTTATATGAAAAATAGTATTTATTAAATTTAAAATAAGTAAAAACTAAAATAAATTAAAATAAGATAGAAATATATATATGGGAAACAACGTAGGGGGGATTGCATCAGAAAAAGAATTAGGCATTATTGGGTTGGGTTGATAATAGGTCGACACGATAAATAATACAAAAATTTTGGGTGAATTTGAGTTGGGTTGTGAGTAGGGATGGAACTAGAAATTTGCATTTGGGGTGTGAGCAAATTTCTATAAAATTTTAAAAGTATTTGACCGGATTTAATATTTTACACTCGTCATTTCCTTTTGTTTTGTTTTAACTTAGTTATCAAAATTAATAACAAAAACTTACTCACTAATCCGTCATTTAGGGTTCTATTTATTTCATCCAATAATTCCTACCTCCACGTACATCTCTCATTATCTCACTATCATCGAGGTCTTTCAAGTCTGAAATTTTTGTTTTGAACATTATGGATGTTATTTGCCAATATTATGATGTTTGACATATATTATATAATTTAACAGGCAATTAATTTTTTAGTGAATTAATGAATGAAAAATATATATGATAACAAGTCGACATGGATTTGGTTATGAATTCATGAATTTTATCATCACGAAAGTTATTGTGTTGGGTTGAATTGACATGATAATTTTTGAATTGTATTTACATTTGAAATTTATTGGGTTGAGTTTGGATTGACCAAATGTGATCACAAACCCACTCAACGAACACAATTGCCACCCTAATGGATTCCCCAATTAGAGTAAGGGTAAAACTAGTGGACTCTCACGTAGTTAATAGGACTTCTGCATGGACTTCCATACGGATGCCAAAATCCTTAACAGATATTTCGAAAACAGAAACAGAGGATGTTTGACTAAGTTTATTTTAAAGAGTTTATAAGCTCGTATAGTTTATAAGATATTTTTAGAACTCATAAGCTTATACGTCTTATTTCAACAATAGTATTTGAATAAAATAAGATCTTATAGCTTATAAGAAATCTTTTAAGCTTATATATTAAAATTTTATTTGATAAATATGAGAATTTATATTTAATTTTAAATTTAATATTAATAAAAAATAATAATATAATTATAAAATATTTTGAAGAGTTTATAAACTTAGCCAAACACTCCCTTAATCAATTGATTTTAGCATCCAATCATTTTTTAAATCTTTATTCAAAACCAGCATATCAATATTTTAAACAGACATGTTAAAATTGCCTTGAATTTCTAGCCGTAATTATTGACCTAGCTCATTTATTAGCTGCAAAACTTTGTTTTATCACATTCACATTGATAAATAAAAAAATAGGCATGGAGATTTGCCTATAAATATAACTCTTGGCCAAGATAAAAAATTCTACCAACGAAGAGAGCAAGTTAGTGAGAGCGAGAGATAGATCAAAATAATTGTAATATTATTTTGATGTTATTTTGAGAGTTGAAAATTTGAGAGTTGGAAATTACTTAAGAGATAATTTTTTATGAGTGAGTTATGAAATTATCTTCTTGAATGTTGGATTTAAATTTATTATAGAAGAATCGTTCCCCCTCATCCATGGACGTAGGCTTGTTTTTAGCCGAATCACGTAAATATTTATGTCATTTTATTTCTGTTCGTTTCTTATCAAATTTATTATTGTCTATTTAAAAATAAATGTATCACTCGATCCGATCCCTAACCTAATATCAAAAGAATGCATCAAAGAATACATATAAAACCAATATTAAAAGAATGCATCAAATACTTATTCCATATGTCCTACCCCCCTACAAAGAATGAATATAATACTCTCATGTAGTTTAAGCTCGCTTCAATAACACAATAACCCGAGCTATCTTGGATGATGTCCCCAATATAGTCAATAAGCTACTTATGCAAGCACATAACACCAAAATACTCCGTTAACTCCAATTGTCCACCAATTTGCATTCTCAGGTGCGATAATTTACTTTACCTCTACGCTTAACCCGTGATGGTTCCAATTTATATTTAATAGATTGTAAAGCCCATGCTTGCAAGACCCATTTAATTTCAATAAAATGTGTGCCTAAATCAAATTCCAAATTCTATTAGTCGACTTATAGCTTAATTAACTAACCCAAATCAAGCTATATAGAGCACGATGAATTAAGGGTTAATGTCATTTTTCCTCCCGGTGGTTGATCAGAAATCAATTTTGGTTCTTCACATATATATGCTATCAAAATTGGTTCCTTACGTTACAATTATTTTTCTAATATCATCATTCCATTAAATTTTATATTAAAACACTAAGGTTAAATACAATATGCCCACTGTAAAATAGAAAAATAGCAAAAAGCACCCCGCCCCCCCCCCCCCCCCCCGCCCCCCAAAAAAAACAAAAGAAATAGCCAAAAAAAATCATTTTAAATACAAAAGATATACATTAATTTATAAAACATATTTTTACATTTATTAAAAGAAAAATATAATTCATCTCAAATAAAAATAAATAAATAAAATAGTTTTATTTCCATAATCTTTATATATATTTAGATATGTGTACAAAATCTATAGATATTTGGGGTTTGGCCAATTTAAGTACAATAAAAAATATATATATAAAATATTGACCGTTTAAGGATAAATTTTTAAAAAGAATTCAAACTTCAACAAAAATCTTTTATAAATTGAAAATTCTCAAAATCGAAATAAAAAAAAAAAAAAAAAACAGATGAAGTAGTTAAGAATTGGATAGTGATGTGACACAATCGAACTATGAAAAGTTTATGCGACTAACTTGTGATTAGTGAGGATTTGAATTCTTGCTAGACAAAATATGAACTCAAATTAAAGTTAATTTTTAACCACCATGACAAAGTAATGATCATTAATTTAATTTTTATTTTAGTGGTTGTACATATTACTTAAAACCTTTAATTACAAATACATATTTACAAAGTATTCATATATATTAATATACAAAAAGTAATTTCAACTATGTAAATTTTCACAATCTATCAAAAAGTATTCAAACAATTAAATAAGTACGCAGTAATGAAAAATGTGAAAAATTATTTTAACTCTTATTTTCAAGAATATTAAAGCTCCATAATTGTTTTCATATTTTAATTGGTATTGGTCACTTATCCAAATGACAGCTACATCATCATAAATTTTTCTCCGATTTTGAGAATTTTCAATTTATAGAAGTTTTTGGGTGAAATTCAAAACTTCCAAACGATAAAATCCTTAAATTGCCAATTTTTATAATTAATATACTTAAATTTCTAGACCACATCAATAAAAGACCAAAAATAAAAGTGGTTGACATGTACGGCAAAAAATGTAATTTTATCGGATAGAGATGAAGGATTGTAATGGCACATTTGAGAGAGGGTTTATTTCATTTTTAGTCCCTGACGTATGACCCTAATGCGATTTTGGTCCTTTACTTTTAGATCTTTTCAATTTTGGTCCATAACGTTACAATACGTTACCCAATATCGTCCTTCCGTTAAGTTTTTCGTTAACCCTAATATTATATACAATTTACCCCCTTACAAAATAGAAAAAGATCAAATGACCCCCCCAAATAAAAGAAAGAGTTACCAAATGACCCCCCAAATAAAAGGAAGAGTTAAAGAATTTTCTTGGCTTGGCTAGCATTCAAACCCTAATCAAGTAGGTGGCAAAACTTTGAGTCCATCTTTGACAACACTTGGACATAATTGGGTTTTGTTCTAAACTATTCTTTAAAACAATATGTTTATTTGTGAACCCACTAAGTTCAATTCTTAAAATTTATTTATCTAATTTTGATATTTTACTTTAATTTTTTAAATATATCAATAAATAAAATTATCTTTAATTTCTTAAAATATTTTCTTTACAATTCTATCCATATGTTGGATATATTTGAAAGATTAAAGATTTAAAATTGAAAATTTTAAATTAAAGAGTTTAAAGGATTAAAGATTAATTTATTTCATAAATTTATTCGTATATTGAAAAAAAAAAATAATTTTATCCTTTTAACTTAAAAAAAATAATTTCTTTCATAATTTTACCATATATTAGATATATTGAAAAAAATATATTAAAACTAGATAAATAAATATTAAGAATTGAACTTAGTGAGTTTACAAATAAATATATAATTTTAATGAACAATTTGGAACAAAACCTAATTATGTCCAAGTGTTGTCAAAGATGGACTCAAAGTTTTGCCACCTACACGATCAGGATTCGAATCCTAGCCAAGCCAAGAAAATTCTTTAATTCTCTCTTTTATTTGGGGGCTCATTTGTAACTCTTTTCTTATTTGGGGATCATTTGGTATTTTTTTATTTTGTAAGGGATACAATATTAGGGTTTTTAACGGAAAACTTAGCGGAAGGACGACATTAGGTAATAGATTGTAACGTTATGAACCAAAATTGAAAAAGTCTAAAAGTGAAGGACCAAAATCATATTGGGATCCTTCGTCAAGGACTAAAAATGGAATAAACCCTTTGAGAGATGAGGGTTTAAAGTAGAACAAAAACTAAACAAAATTAAACAATTTTGGTCAAAATTAGACCAAAATGGTAAAATAAGAACATGTAAAAATTAGCATTTCGTGTTAAAAACCCTAATAATAGTACTAAACAACAAGTTAATATGTATAAAATATTTACATACCTCAGGCTTATTTATGTAATTTTCAAAATTAAGGGGATAATTTGTAATTTAGACAAATTTCGAAGTAGTTTAAAGTAATAATCCCTAAAAACTAAAGTAGGCTGATTGAGGTGGTGAAACCGGAATCGAGCATGGACAGAGGAGGGGTTATTGGCTCTGGGTGAGTTAGTGGGACGTGCGATGAGCTACTTCTCACCTAGCAACTCGATTGCTGATGTTACGTACAGTTCAATGTTATGAAAACCAGACCGGATGGGCAGGTTCGATCGGGAATCGGAGGCCTCTTTTAATACAAACATGCAGAACAGAGAATGCAATACGTTACCCATCATTACACAGCAACAGATTTGGGGATAAGTTTTGACACACAATCAGATAAATGACATATATTATTTATTGATACCTATATGATTGATCACTGTCGGTAACATATATTTCAATCACATGACAAATATAATTTGTTCAATTCTTTATTCCGTCAGCAAAACGAGTAGCGAAAGCATCCATTGTCGCCCTAGGCAAAGACAATCCGACCTCCAATCCTCCATCCGAATCCCTGGACTTGCACAACGACATCGCGTAGTTCTCCTTATCAATGGACAGTATCTCCAGCTTCCTGGCCTTGCCCCACCCAAAATCCGCAGTATTATACAGATCCACTCGGGCCGAACCAGACACCGAAAGCACACGTTGCGTAAACAACCAACTGATCTCTGTCATCCAATTCTCAGCACCTTTCAAGATTTTCTCCTTATCATTCACCTTGTTATGAATCTCATTTGCTATAGTCTCGGCTGCCAGAAAGAATCCTTCATCTCCAACAAGCTCTTTATTCTCAATTTTCACCAGTCCGTATGATAAGCAATTTCCGAAGTAATGTGCAGGCAACGGTGGATCCAAACGGGCCCGGCTATCCACTGCAAACAAGAAGAAATCGGTTCCGCTTAGGGCCCCGGCCTCATCATCATGCTCTTCTTCCTTCTTGTCTAGTGATTTTATCAAACAAGTCCAAATATAAGCTGCCGTAACGACAAAAGATGATATGTAAACTAAACCTGGGATACTTGAAACAACCTTATCCTTGAATTTCTTGAGATGGGATTGAGTTAAAACATAGGTGGCCCGAACTCGATTCGTGGGTAAGATGAAAGATGGCGTCGTCAGAGGAGCTCCTTTCATATGGTCCCAAAAAATTGAGAGCACTCCAAAAGGATCCTTTATCAGGGATCTGTCGAAAAGTGGCGAAATTTGACCCTCCAAATCACCTCCAAATTTACTAATCGAAGCCCAGGTGTTTATAAATCCCACAACCGAAGTGGCATCGCCAACACAGTGATGGTTCGCAAAACCAATACATATACCACGGCCCGGAAATAAAGTCACTTGCAGAGCAAGAACATGGAGCAATTGGTTCGATTCATTATCATTAACTATAGGCGGCAATTGAGGGATGAAGTCATAGAACATATCAGCATCCCGGGCATGATTTCCAACGAGATAGTCGAAATCAGCAGTAGAATCCAAGATTTTCAGAGAAACAGAGTCTCCGGGGACGTAACGGATTACGGGTTTTTCTGTCTGTGTGTTCGCAGGGTATACTAAATTGCTTGAAAGGGGAAAATAGTGTTTGAGAGTGAGTGAAAGCGAGTGTTTGAGTTTTGGCACGAGGGTCTCCAAGAAATGGACTTTAGAACAGGGGAACTCGTAGAAGAGAAGGCGACGAATCGGGTGAAAATGTAACCAAATGGTGTCCAAGAAAGTGAGCGGCAGCGATTGCTCTGTCAGCGCGCCCGGCGGCGGCGCCACCCAACTGCTTTCCAGCAGGCTCGTCATGGGAGTACACTGTACGCCTGTGAAGAGATGACAAGGTTGTCTTTCTCTTTAATCACCAACTTTTCTTGAGTGGTTTGGAAGTAATGGATAGCTTGTGAAAGAAATTCAAAGGAGCAGTTTAGATCCCCTCCTATATATAATGATATTGTATGTTATTCTCAATTTATGAATATGCACTACATGTATTGATAGCAATTCGAATTTTTTATTATATAATCGTGTTATATTTTTTACTATATTCATCAATACACGCGATATGTATTGGTAAGCAGTTAAAATAAGAAAAGAGAAAAACTGATGATATGAAAAAAAAATATAAAATTCTCTTTTCTTATCTCGACCACTCACTAATACACATGATATGTATTGATAGTATAATAGAAGATATAACGCAATTATGTAATAGAGGATCCAAACTGGTATTGATAGACAGTTGAAATAAGAAATAAAAAACTGATGATGAAATTTTTTTAAAAGTTCTCTTTTATTTTAAGTGTCCACCAATTAATAAATAGAGAAAGAGATGTAATATGATTGTGTAATATGATTGTATAGCAAAGCAATCCAATTGAGAAGGGACGGGCAGAGGTTCTGAAATACTATGTGATTTTAATTTATTTTTTCTATTTTATCTTTAATTTTTCGGATTTGTTTGGGTAAGTTCGTCGCTCGAATTTAATTGATATTTGATTGGGTATTTGACATTATAAATTATTGACCATAAAGTTGAGTATAATGTCCACCTAACCTCTTTGCAAAACCAAAATTTTGAAGTAAATCCACTTTCATTTCATTTCGAAGGAAGGCAGATTGTAATATATGGGGTCCTACATCGATGATGAATTGAAATAAATGACATTTCATAAACTTGGGTCAAAAATTCATGTACATCAATAATAATAATAATAATAATAACTCAATTTCAAAATATACTTGATGAGCTAAGCTTGTAGGTTTGAGCATAAACGTGGAGATAGCAAGATCCCACAAACTAGCATTTTATTATAATTTCAACCCTCGTTACTTTATTAGCCATTAATTACACGGTTAGAAATCAAAAAATGCGTGATTTCAAAAAAGTCATATATGGGTCGAGATAGAAGTCATATTTTTTGTCTTTAAAATGAAGATTTCACGTACTGGTATTCACGGATAAAACAACAATCGTCCCCATAGAACATTTTATTATAATTTCAACCCTCGTTAGTTCATTAATCAATTAAACTATTAGAAATCAGAAAAGACGAGATTTAAAAATAGTTATAGATATGGCGAGCCAAAAATTTTATTCTTTGTTTTTAAAACAAATTCGTCCTCACTGGTGCTTACAGGTAAACGAAAATCGTCCCCGCAAATAAAATGATTAGCCGTCTTGATATATCAGCACTACAAATCTCAATAAGTATCGAACTTAATGTATTTAGAACTCTCGAGACTAAGTGAGAGAGAAGAAAAATTATGAATAATTTGTTTTTGTTTTGTTTTGTTTTTGGTATAAGTATGGTGGGATAAGGGGTTATTCATAATAGTATGAAATTTGTGACTTTTCGTATAATAGATATAAACTTTAGGGTCACATATGTTCATTGAATCTTGTCATATATTTATTGAATTTCAACACACTCATTCAACATGTTCATTTGCTAGCGGCGGAGATAGAAAAAATGTTCATTGGGGACCCTATTTAATAAAAAGTACGGTATTGAATCCATCAAAACACAATTCAAATACAATTAGATGTTTATTAATGAAATCTAAAAACAACAATAACTATAAATAAAAAATCTATAAAAACAAAATATATACAATATTTTTTCACAACTGTCCACATCAATTTTTCATAAACTGAAAGTGCTTCATGATTGTCTCATTTGAAATGTATTAAATATATGGATAAGATAATTGTACAATAAAACTTTATTTATCCACAAACCTAAATCGTAAGCATAGCATTACACTAACAAGTATTTAATACTTTTCTTAAAAATTTCACAAAAATTATGCAAAAAACCCAAATTTTTGTGAGCGTTTGTAATGTTTTTTTCTTGTTGTTGTTCTTTATTTCTTCATTCTAGATTGTTTGTAGAGTTTGTATGAAATAAAAAGATGGAGAAAACTAAGAAGGGATGGAATGGGCCTCTTTTATATATTGGTAATGTTGTAACCAAAATATATATATATATATATATATATATATTGGTAATGTTAGGGAGATTGGGGTCTGATAGGTGTGTTAATCCTTAATACTTTGAGATTTATCATCATAAAATTAACATTCATACATAAATCCAGGTTTTCGAATAAATAACTTAATAAGAACATAATTGTTAGATTTCATACATGATGCAGAAATCATTACCGTGATGAGAGAGTTTGCGAAATAAATTGATTTCTCCCTATTGACCCTCCTATCGTTACACAAGAATTGATGGAATTATTTTTCTGTAAGTGAGTTGTATGTATGAGTAACCCTAATAGGCAGATAGCGAACCAATTTATATATCTTTAAACTAAATTATGTATGTACGTCAAATAACCAAACAAACTGTTGAGATTTGTTTGACTACTAATTAGAAATTTGGAACCAAGTCGGAAACTAAATAATATTTCTAGTATTTAGGCTAAATTATAGTCACTAATCGGGTCATAGCCTAACAAGGTATAAATTATTCTTGTGTGAAATGAAATACTGTGAAGTATAGTGCTCTGACTAATACTCTTCCCCAAATGTTTGATTTGGATTACTGGAGAAGGCATCCCTGTAAGGGATGGACTAAAATGCCCCAAGAAGAGGATTTGACAATTTGTCTTTATATTATTGTACATGGATAATATTGTGAAAACTCACCCGCATACACTTTAATACACAACTAAGACCCACGAGTCTGGGCGAGACTCCCAGATGTGGTAAAACATTGTATTACAACATGCTAATGCAGTTAGGGAAAGCCCAACCCTTTCCTGTATGCCAAATCACACATGAGTATTAGGAGACTTAGCAGTGGTATTACAATGTAATAGCCATTATCAAAAACTTCAGAGGATTGAAATAGGCATCTTTTGTGTTTGACCTCTTTCATACACACACTTAGATAATGATAGGATTGATATTTGAACCTATTACACAAGGGGCTCTTTTGATTTTGCATATTGGATTGATGTGTATATAGTATTTATGTAGATGCTAGGTTGGATAAATATAATTAAACCACCATATTTGATTTGTATGATTTAATCCATAGCTCAAATTTCAATGTAACTATCAACCTTATTTGATTGCGTGGACTACATTGGATTATTAGTAAAAATTCCATTTTGCCCATAAAATTATTTTTCATTGATTTTTGAGCATTTTATAGTAAGGATAATTTAGTAAATTCAATCCAATGATATTAACCAACAAATTTTAACTTCCTCAATCTCACACCCCCCCTAGAGACTCAATCCAACAACAAAGCATGGCTCCAATCCATGGTGTCATGGATTGGAGCATTCCAATACATGAAAACATCTTCAATCAAATATGGAATTTTAATTGGATTATTTCTTGTATTACAATGTATTATTATAAATCAAAAGAGCCCAAGAACTTTTAGTTTTTTGAGCAGGCCGGGTCAAAAAAGAAGAAAATTTTCAAATTTGGACTTCTTTTTCTTATTCAATTCATGATTTAAAGAATTTTTAATTTTTAGTAGGGGTTTATGTTTCTCCTTCTTTGTCAAACGGGCTCTTTTAACAAATCGGACCCATTTATTCTATTATTTAAAACATTTGATTTTTATTCGCATGATAGTTTAATTATATATATCAATTAAGTTTTCCAACGAAAACCACGTGACTCTTGAGTTTGCACATTACAAGACCTACTTTGTCGGCTTTTGTTGCAATTTTGATACAATTAATGATTTTTGGATGAAAGATAACTCGTTAGAAGCACATAGCATCAATTTTTTTAACCTTTGAAACATTTAAAGTCTGAACCTTTGAAGAGAAACAACAAAGTCTTACCATTTTGGTGGAAGAATAATTTTCTTTCTTCATCTTATTTGTATGACGTATACTCAACATTGTGTTCGGCAAAGGCAAGGAAATAAAAAGAAAAAGGGCGAATTACACTGACTACCCCTGAAGTTTGGCTAATTTACGAAAAATCCCCCTATTTTTTCAAAAATTACCAAAACTCCCCTAAGGTTATATATATATATTACAAACTTATTTCAATTTTCGAAAATACCCCTTTCTTTTTTTGGGTGATTTACACTAACCACCCTGAGATTAGGTTAATTTACGAGAAACCCCCTGTGGTTTCAAAAATTACCAAAAATCCACTGAGGTTATACCAATATTACAATTAGCACCTATTTAGGTTGATTTTTCAACAATATTATTTCTTTTTTTTTCCTCTATAATATTGTTATCATAAAATTTTTCATGTAATAGATTTGAAAAACAAATGTGATTATTTATTCAAATAAATATTCTGAATTTAATGCATTAAAAGTATCTACCAACACATCAAGTATATCATATTATCGCTAATACGGAGTAAATTTTAAGAGAAATGAGTTAAAGTCCTCATACTAAATAAAGCTTTCAAGTGCATTATTTAATTTCATTTTTTTTATTTCAATCAATGTTTATATTTCTCATTTCACATTATGGATATATACGATACATATAATTATATTTTTCTCAAATATAAATGTAGTACATATTACGCATATTTAGTATATATTCATAACATTAAATTTGGAATATTTATTTGAATAAGTAATCACATTTTTTTTCAGATCTATTACATGAAAATTTTATGATAACAATATTACAGAGGGAAAAAAATTTAATATTGTTGATAAGTCAACCTAAGTAGGTGCTAGTTGTAATATTGGTATAACTTTAGGGAGTTTTTGATAATTTTTGAACCACAGGGGGTTTCTTGTAAATTAACTTAATCTCAGGGTAGTCAGTGTAAATCACCTAAAAAAAGGGAAGGGGTATTTTCGGAAATTGAAATAAGTTTGTAATATATATATAACCTTAGGGGGGTTTTGGTAATTTTTGAAAAAGTAGGGGTTTTTTTTGTAAATTAGTCAAACCTCAGGGGTGGTCAGTGTAATTTTTCCAAAGAAAAAAAAAAGATAGGTGAATTTTAATTCTTCATCAATATATTTGGATAAGAAGAAAATATAAAAATTACTAATTTCTCTTGTATGTTTACATGGAAAAGTGAAACTATAGAAAATGATAATTGTGCCAAATGAGATAGCAACGCACCTTCCTTTACATTTTTGGTTCGGTTTTAGGCAAAAGAAAATTTTGGTGGATTCTATACTCACTTTTCTACCGTTTTCTTTTTCAATTCAGTTGTTCTCCCACATCCAAATAGAGAAAAATATATTTTTTTCCTTCCACTATCTTTCCTCCCATTTTGCGTCCAAACAAACAAAGCCTTGCTAAAACATTTCACTCTATTCCGTGATAATGAAGATTAGTAAAGAAGTTTAATATTCTAAATCAATTGATGAGGCGGTTATGTTGAAGATTATTGTTAAGGGGAAAATCAATTTAAAATATTTTGTTAGGAAATGAGATATTAGAAATGGGCTTGTTAATTATGACAATCACATGGCTAATTTAGGATTAAATTATTTCTAATAAACTTGCTAATGATGCATTCGGACTTGCCTTTTGACTCATTTAGCCCTAACGTAGCAATTTGAATTTAAAATTCAAATTTTAAATCAACCATTACAGCAGCATTAGAGGTGTTGAAATTGTTGGGTTTTGACCTAGACACGTTTCACCTATTGTTACCCGCTGATGCATCCAGGTTCATTGTCTGAATTGTTGCCAGCATAATGGTTTTCAACAGGGAATTAACACCAAGCTTTAATTCTCCATGCCTTCCCGTGCCTATAAATAGCTGCCTCCTGTTTCCCTGCAGATACACAAAACACAACAGAAAATACTTGTGATAATACTTTTCTCTGAGTTGATCAATGTAAGAATCTAATTCTCTGAGTGCACCTTTGGTCGAGTGAGATTGAAATATCGATTGTGTATCTTCGTATTTGGTGTGCTTTTGCTTGCATACGATAAGTTGAATTAATTAGCTTAAGAAGTAAGGTTCAAAATAGCAGTGCGGCTTGAAACAAATCTCTTAACTGTCTTATCCTGCAAGGAATATCACTGGCTCATCTCACCGATTAGTGGGACGAACATTTCTTCAAGGCTAACAAGTTTATTTCGGTGATTCAGTCGTTGCAATACAATTGAAAATATCAATAAATTTACTAAACTTTCTTGTTATTTTATTTTTATTCTGTGTTGTTTGATTGCTTTTGACTATTATATTTTATTGTAAACTGTTTTTGCAATTATATTTATATTTTTTGAATAAACCACCCTTGTGAATATCTTATTTTGTTCATAATCAAAACCATTTGTTTCTGAACCTGAGAAATATAGTATCTTTAAACATATTTAACAAATATTATATAATATTTTGTGGTTTTTTCTGAACATGAGAAATAGAGTATGTTTAAACATATTTAACAAATATTATATAATATTTTTATATATGTATAATGACTACAGGCAAATTGCAGTAAACCCTTTAGTTTAGGAGGGTGTCTTCTGTGGATGGCAATGGCTCTGGGTCCAACCCGAACCTGGTTGCGGACCCGCCCCTAATGGGATCGATTTTTAGACTCCTAATTGGGTCCAGGGCGGGTCTCAGGTTTTCATTTTAGAACTCGAACCCACCCCGTTAGTATTTTATATATTTTTTTATTTATTATTTTATATAAATTTGTATGATATACATCTATACGTCGTACATAAATGTATATATTATACAAATAGTCACATACAAAAATAAATATGATACTCTTTCATATAAAAAATACTTATATAACATTAGTAATTAAATTATAATTTTAAAATATGTACAAATAAATATGTGATAATTATGTTTAATTTTTCAAAAATTAAAATATGTTCATAAAAATTTGTAAATAATTAGTAATTTGGTAATACCATTAATTTTTTCATATTTACAAAGTTGTAATAATATCAATTTTCTTAAATATATATATATAATTATTTTTAAAATATAAATTGGGTCTACCGAATCCAACCTGAACCTCGTGGGTCTGGGGCGGGTTTGGGCCCAAGTCCAAAAATTCCCCGGGGAGGCACGTCCCGAATTTGGCCAAATCCGCCCCTGCAGCCATCCCTAGTGTCTGCTCTTCATTTTGGTTGACATTTTAATATTTTTTTTTTCAAAATGCAAAATTCGGGAAGATATATGCAATTTCTTTAAGTATTCCTTCAAACATGAGAGATGCCATGTGTAGGAAAAAATAATAATAATTTTTTTGATACAATCAACTAAAAATACTTTATAAATATTAACTGAAACGTCTCACACATACACACTCGCTCAAAAAAGAAAAAATAATGATAAGAGAATATGAATTTAAAACCTCAATAATATTCGATTTGAACACCCAATACTATACTACAGTTCCAATAACAAAAATAATAAATAATATGTTAAGAGTGTACCAGAAGTATAGATATTTATCCGTTGTTTTAATATTAATAATTTATAATTGATGTTAGTAAAACATCATTTCTTGATTTATTATTTATTGATTGATGCGTGATATACTAAAAATGCATACTCATCGTCTTCACAAGGGAAAAAAGATAAAATGTCAACATCATAAGTGATGAGTAAAGTGTACTCGAATAATCGATCTATAAATACCTGTGAGGTGAAATATCACGCGGCATGTTTGATTGATTGATAGGGCAATTGTAAATAAAGTTTATTCCGTACCTGCTCCAGCAATTAATTTATCTATGGCCCTACATAACGAAAATGAGTGTCTTGTCGTCGGCAACGTTTTTGTTCATTTCTAAGCTGGCAACAACTTTCTTCAAATTGTCGAAAAAGGACAAGTTAAATTAATCAGATGGACCACAGGTGAACAAATGGGTGGACCGTATCCAATAGGAAATTTCCTCTAAGAAATTACTTTGGGCCCCACATATATATTTAAATATTATGATTTAAGAAAATTCTTATGTGATTCAAATATTTAAGTTTCATCCATATACTCAATAATGCAGATTGAATAATATATTATATATTTTTTTAAAAATCTAACTGCGTAAGACAATTGAATCTACTCCATAAAATACATACACCTAATTTATAAAAAAAATATTTTCCAGAAAATACTTGATTCATAAGACCCTTCAAATTTTTATTTAAAAAACTAATCCTCAAGTTATATTTTCATTTTCTTTTGAGTTGAATTTATGACGTGGCACTAATTAAGACAAATAAGTGTATTTATTTGCCGTAAGATTTGAATGGGGTCAAATTATAAATATCTGAACTTATAAGCAGGAGAAATTAAAAATAACTTAATTTACAAGAATAACAAAATACTCGGGTCGTGACAAAACAAATGGCCGTTCGCGGCCAATCTCTTAAGATATACTACAAAACGATCAGGCCGTAACAAAACAAATGGCCGTTCGGGCAAATCTCTTAGGCGATAAATTGATCTCTCTTAAGATGTACTACAAAACGGCTAGGCCGTGACAAAACAAATGGTCGTTCGAGTCAATCTCAATGTACAACTTACAAGCGATTCATGAAGAGACAAGCCGATCTCTTAAATCTCAATAAATAACTTACGAGCGATCCATGAAGAGATAAGTTGATCTCTTAAATCTTAATTAACAACTTATAAAGGATCCCTAAAGAGATCGCATGACACTACGAAGGGTCTCTTAAAGAGACAAGTCAATCTCTTTAAACATCAATGAACAACTTACAAGTGATCTATGAATAGACAAATCAATCTCTTACAAGTGATCTATGAAGAAACAAGCCACAAAAGGACGGTCGATCTCTTTAAATGTCAATGAACATCAATGGTTGTCTGGGTGGACCGTTATAAAAGGGATGGTCGTTCAAGTCAATACTATTCTTTTTTAGCATAATCTCTTAAATGGCCCGATCGTCACAAAAGGAACAGCCGTTCGGGCCAATCTCTTAAGCAAATTAATCTATCGCTTAAGTGATACTATTCTTTTTATCAAAATCTCTTAAACGACCATAAAATCATTTAAGAGATTATATTATTTTTACTATATAGGATAATCTCTTAAACAACCAGGCCGTTACAAAGAGTACGGCCGTTTCGGCCGATCCCTTAAACGATCAATCATTTGTTTAAGAGATTCCACTATTTTACTATTTTTTTAGCATAATCTCTTAAGCAGGCCACTTGATCATTTAAATAGTTCTCTTATTTTAACATAATCTCTTAAACAAACATCTCAATCGTTTACGTGATGCTGATATTTTTTTATATCTGAATGTCAATTATCAATTTTAAATTGTTTATTACTTGATCAATTCCATAAAAATGATTGTTATACTATATTTATGATGTCTATATCTATATTATAAAAAATTATTATGAGTATTATATCGAATCGATACCTCTATTATATCACAAAAGACTATTATGATTATTATTTAGAATTTATGTCTATATTATAATGATCATTACAATATATCATTATAATATGTTCATGATGTTTATATTACAAAAATCATTATAATCATTACATAGAATTGATATTCTATACTATAAACTTTCATAATATATCAATTTCATAATAATGATCATTACAATACATACATGTTGTCTATATCACAAAAGATCATTATGATTATTATATAAAATTTTTGTCTATATTATAATGATCATTTCAATATATCATTACAATATGTTCATGATGTTTATATTACAAAAATCATTATGATCATTACATACACTTGATGTCTATACTATAAACATTCATAATAATGATCATTATAATACATATATGTTGTCTATATCACAAAAGATTATTATGATTACTTTGCATCTATTATTATGGATGATCTCTTGAAGAGATAAGTCAATCTCTTAAATTTCAATGAACAACTTATGAATAATCCATTAAGAGCTTCAACGATCCCTAAAGAGATCGCATTGCACTATAGTCGCGTTACGTATCACTGTTGTACTACGTATCACGGTCAGGCCTTGCCACCCCCATCCCCCACCCCAACCTCAGCCCAGGAAACGAAACAAAAACAAAAGGAGAAAAAAAAAACACACACGCACAATACACCCATATCATCAAAATCGAATTAAACCATACAAATTGGTTAAAATGCTAAATTGAACACATGATTTGTTAGCCCATAACAAATGAAGTTGATTTATATAAAGAAATTTGAGAAGTTTTGGCTGGAGTTGGTGGAACGACGACGATGGAGGGCGCATTCCATTGCCACCATTCCACCGCCTCCGCTCAAAATTTCTCAATTTTATAGCCATAAATTAGCTCTCCATATTATGGGCAAACTAATTATTTGATCAATTTTGAAATCTCAAAAAGTTTGAATGGTTAATTTTGATTGTGTGATGTTGCTTGTATGTGTCGTTCTTCTTCGTCTTCTTCTTATTTTTCTTCTTATTTTCTTCTTCTTCTTCTTCTTCTTATTGTTCGTGGCTGAAACGAAATATCAAACTCTCCCAATTCGATAGCCTACTTTATCAGCCTTCCAAAAATATCGGGCTTGGATAGCACTTGCTTCAATGATTGGTTGGTGAGGATCATGATGGAATACGACTGGAAATAATAACAAAGTTTTGGAGCGGTGATCATCGATGCGAGCGCGAAGTTCTTGATTTCCAAGTACTTTTTTTCAGTCCCGTGGACGACTTTGCTAACGTAGTTTACTGGTCGGTGGACCCTTTTCTCAATGGTGACAATCACAGAGGTGATGGCTTCTTGGGACACAACTATGTAGAGATAGAGGGGCTCATCTTCGATCGGTTTCGCAAGGAGCGGTGGTGAGGACAAGTAGCGCTTGAGATTGGCTAGAGCCTTTTCACATTCATCCGTCTATTTTAGAGTTTTTTCTTTTTCCCATTCTTACCGAACTCGACTAGTTTCTCTTTATCTCCATCCTATTGACTTATAGCCGATCGAAGGGTTTTGAAGAAGGGGAGATTCCGTTAAGCCAATTGGGAGGTGAAGCTGTTGAGGGCGATGATACACCCACAAAGCCATTGAATATCACGGATGGTCTGGGTAGTGGCAATCTCTTGGAGTGCCTCAATCTTGGTTAGGTTGGCCTCGATTCCCTGTTGGTTGACCATATATCCCGCGAATTTCCCATCTGTACTCCATAGGTGAACTTCGAAGGGTTCAACTTCATACCCTATTACCAGAGAATGGCAAAAGTGTCCTTGAGGTGGACATGATGGTCAACTTCTTTGAGGCTCTTGATGATTATGTCGTTGACATAAACCTCCATTCTGGATCTAACCACCCTCTTGAACATTTTGTTCATGAGCCTTTGAGAAGTGGCTTTAACATTTTTGAGGCCGAACAATATGACTAAAAAGCAATAGATTCCTTTTTTGATCACAAACGAGGTCTTTGATCAGTCTTCAAGGGCCATGCAAACCTAGTAATACCCTCGGAACATGTCCATCATGCTCAACATTTCACACCCAGTGGTAGAATCGACCAAGAGGTTGATCCGGGACAAAGGATATGGGTATTACGGTCTGTAAATTCCTTGTACATGCACCATTTTCCCAATGTCTTTAGGACTATGATCACGTTGCACAACCAGTCGGGGTATTGGATCTTAACGATATATATGCCTTGAGAAGCTTATTGACTTCTTTCTCGATTATTCTATTACTTTCCTCCCCAAAGGTCCTCTTCTACTATATGACGGGCTTGGTGGTTGGATCAATATTAAACTGACAGACAATCACTTTGGGGTGGATTCCCAAAAAATCTAAGGTGCAAAGACGTCAACATTTTTCCAAAGGAATTCGATCAGTATTAGCTCTTTTCCCTTACTAAGATATGAACTAATCCGAGTAACATTTCCAAGATTCCTTGGGACAAGCTCAATGGTCTTGGATTTTCCAAGCGATTTGATCTGGGTCTTCTCATTTTTCCTCTTGCAGGAAATCGATCCCTCAGGAGTGTCAAGGGTAAAATCGATCGTCGGATCTACTGATGGGGGCTGTAGCAGTTTTTCTTTATTCTTTATTTCTAGAGAAATGGTGTAACATCTCTAAGCATTGAGCACGTTGCATATGACCTCACCTACCCTAGCCAGCATTGGGAATTTGATTTTTAGGTTGAAGTTCGATATAACAGCCTAAAATTAGTTGAGGGCGGGCCTCCCCAAAACCAAGTTGTACATGAAAGGCAAGTCGACCACTAAGTAGTCAATGAAGAGTGTTCGTTATTGGGTGGCTTCCCCCAACAAAGGTCGGCATCCTCACGATTTCAATCGGGAAGATCTCTAATCCACCTAACCTGATCAATGGGTTATGTACGGGTTGCATCTCTATGTTTCCTAGATTCATTTTTTGAATAGTAGAATAAAAGAGGACATTAGCAAAGCATCCATTATCAACCAAAATACATGTCACAATAAAGTTCGACATGTCAGCAGTGACCACCAAAAGGACATCGGGTGACTTATGCACTCCTAAAGGGAGAGTTACAGTGCTAATTTCCCTATTACTAAATACAATAACATTAGCATCGATACTGTTAACCTAGTATGTTTTCTCCTCCGATGCATAGGTCGCTTTCCTTGCTCCAGACTCCTCGAAACGCACTTTCTACCTTCTTTTGAATCTCTATTGTTCGGGCCTTCAGCAATGGTATGAATGACCCACGGAATCATGGTTGTTTTTGATTGGGTCTTTGATGTTTTTCCTAAAAGGGGAGCCCTTGTGGTTCCCCTACGGAGATCGTGGCAATCGAGACCTATCCCGAGAAATGCAGGCCTCAAGATTATTAACCACAAACTCCTTCAAGAGGCCCTTTCGGATGAGCCGATCGATTTTATTTTGAAGGGCATAACAATCATTGGTTTCATGCCCATGTTGCTTATAGAAGGCAAACTATTTCCCAGACTTTTTAGCTCCCTTTCCCTCCAGAATTTTGTTCGGAGTTTTGAAGAACTTTCGGTCAGTAATGGGAATATGTGGCTTCGAGGGGCGTTCAGAGGGGTGTGGTCAAAGTACCTCTTGATCGAATAGTCCTCCCAATCGCTTTGGTCTTTGCTTTCTTTCTTGAGGGCTCCCTTTTCTTTCTTGTAGTCCTTCTTATCTATATACTTGATGTGATACATCTCCTTGGATATCACGAAGCTGGAGGTCAACATGTGCAATTCCCTCATCGATCGAGGGGGTTTGAGAACGATAGCTTTGGCACAATCTTGTACCAGAGAGCTATGTAAAGAGCGAAATTGACAAAGTCGATCCTTAGGTGATCGACTTTAAGGACCTCGTTGTTAAGACGGGTTATGTGGTTGATCGCTAGGGCTATGGTGCGGTTGGGACGTAGGGGTGCTGGGACTACGCTCTCTTTGAGCCTTTCGAAGGCCTGTAGATTGTCTTATCTGACAAAATCCCTCAATCTCTAGAGGGAATTATGATCATTTCTTCTCTGTTGGGTGAGATCTTACCACGCAGGGCACAAGCCTTGCTACACTGATCGGTAGTAACAGGTGAGACTTGGGCTATAGGGGGTGCCCGGGACGAACCTGCCACCTCGGCCTGAGGCTTGGTTGGATTTGCAATGGCAGGTGGTGGTGGAAGGTCATGGATCGAGTGTTGGTCCTCTCCCATTGCTTGAGTACTTCGAGCACCAGAAGGGTTTCTCCTGGTAGTCACCATAATGCTTCCTTGATTGCAGAGAGAGATTCCCACAGACAAAGCCAAAAATGATATGGATAAAATTTAGGAGCAATTAATTTGGTCGGCTACTTCGGTCAAATATACGGTAAGTGGAGTTGATCGGAAAGATGGGGACCTATAACAAAAAAAAAGCAACATGCGCTAGTCATGATGGGTCTCGACTAAGACCATCCGATGCTTAAATCAGTGATCGGATTAAGAGAGTATTTAAGTAGAGTGGGTAGATGGAATGCAATTAATGTATCCCTCTTGCCATAAACGTGGGGGGTATTTATAGTATGTCCATGTAGATTTACACCTATTGTGCCCTTAGGCTTAGTAGGCTATCATGTAATGATATGAAATGGCCCATAAGCCTAAAAGTTTAATCTAGTAGTATTAGGTAGCTTTAATTAACGAGGTTTGGGGTTAGATGGTTGCCCCCACACTTTGTGTTAGCAAAGCATTTAATGTCAGCATGGGGTGCCAAGACGTAGCGTGGGCCCAGTTAGATATGGAGTCGACCGCACGACCCGATCTTGATCAGCCTGGTTGATTCGAGAGACCTATCGAAGAGCAATCCATTGACCAGTCCAACCGAGAGGTGCTCTGGTTGAACAGGTCATGCAAGTGACACATATTGCAAGAAAGCTTCGATCGAAATATACCACCTCAATTACAAATATTTTGATTAAATCAAGCTAATTTTTTTGTTATGCACATGCATAGAGTGTACCTATATTACTAGTATATACTAACTATATTAGTACTCTAGAATCAAGATGAAATTGTTATATCAATCATCAATAATTACTAAATACAAGAAAACTATTACTACTTTCGTTTTGTAATATATGTCGTTTAAGGTTTTTCACAAGTATTAAAAAATTAAGAGTGTACTATAATTGATAATTTTATCCGTATTAATGATTTATTAAAAATATCTTGAACATTAACTACATATTGAAACTTCCATCGATTTACATTTAGAGTCAACCATTTTGAACCATACAAAAATTGGTGTGCAGCCTGTTGTGAGCTTAACTTTTTATTCTATCAATATCACTCAAAAACAGCATTACATTTTTGAGTGGAGTGATACGAAAATTTTAAGAGGAGCCAAAACAAATTAGACTTGCGATTTTGACTCTCTCACTTGAGTCTTCATTTGTCTGATTTGAATCTCATTTGTCTTTTAATTGAGGCTTCAAGTTTTTTGATTAATTAATGGAGAATGTGATCTGTTGGTATAGAGTGTTCCAATTTCTATGAATGTGTCTTAAAAAAATTTCAACCCATTTTGTTGAATCAATTTGCGAGTCTAATATGATATGACCCAAAATTAAAAAAAATGGCCAAATTCAAACGTTTCCCCTCTTTTTAGTGGTTATCGTTGTTTGATATTCTAGTTTTTTTTCTTTAATTAAATTTGAAACAGAAGTGTCATATTTGGTTCTTCAAAACATATAATTTCAATTGTGATTTTTAAAAGTAAAATCAAAGATACGTTACGGTTTAAAACGATTCGATGTGATTTGACAGTATTAAATAATAAAAAAAGAGTAATTAGAGAAAAATAAGAAAAATAATAAAGATCATTTATATATGACAATTAATAAAATTTTCCACATTAAAAGATGTGAGGACTAAGTTTGTTGAAATTATATTTATATAAGTTAATACATATAGCGTGAATTTGGATAAGTAAATCAATCTAAAAAACATAATATCAATTAACTTAACTTTGCAACTTCTTAAGACAGTATTGTAATGTGACCTAGTAAATTTTCGGTCACAAATATTTTAATATTGAATTTCTAGATATATGTGAAATTTTGAATGATCAAATTAATGACGACTCGGGAACAATTAAAACAATGATTAATGAATTTATCTCACTTGCTGAAAAGTCTAAGCTAAATAAAGTTAGGAATGTAAATATACATGTTTAATATGTAGGTTGTTCTGTACAGTGCGGTTTGAGGCAAAAATCTTCACCGAACCAATTTTGAGGTGTGATTTTGAACTTAACTGTTGAACCACTATTTCTTTCAAAAATTGACTAAAACAGTGCAGTTCGGTACAATTTGAACTATCTGAAATCATGCTCAAACTTGCCCTACTTTTTTCACAATTGAATATAGGGCAAAATACACTTAACCCCCTTGAACTATTCTTATATAACACTTTATTTCCTTCTACTATAATAAGCTTCACTTAACCCATCTATCTTAATAAGCAAATAAATTGTAAACAAACATGTTTAATTAGTATTTATAAAATACTTATTATAACCTTTTAGTTTTTTACACTTCAAAAGTATTCATAAAAAAATATAAAATACAAAAAACTTTTTCAATATATTGATGATGTACTACGCACCACCTCAGTCAGACATGTCAACGATAGTTGATCAATTTAGAACTTACAAGTGTGAGACTTGATGCCCACGAATAGACATACTGTCCTCGAAAGTGCAACTGCGTGAAAGAGGGAGAGCCTCAGAGTGCAAGTCACGAGAGGGAGAATACCCCCACACTCACCCTTTGAATAAGTCCATGGCTTGAAAGCCACAAGGGACCTTTTTGAGCCCTCAAAACCTCTTATGCAAGACATATGAAAGGGGGGAAACAAGTGGCTTTAAGGTACGAACGTTGTTGTATCGAGGGCACGAATCCTCAACACGGCCTTTGACTAATTTAACTAGGCCAACGGTAAAATCTTAGCTGGACAGATAGATAGGTCCTGTACCTACCGCCACCAAATCTGGACCTGCTACACATGTGTCCATTTCATCAGTCCTAAAAGCTTTTAATGCTCTCTCATAAATACAATCCTTGGCCTTAAATGCTCAATATATGCATTAAATGCAAAGTTAAGGCCCTATGAATGGGAGTAGGGCCAACCGCTTTTTTAGAGCCGAAAAAGTGACAAAGTATATACACTCGTACTCCATGTGTCAGATATGCTGACCAACCCCCAGCAGCCACGTCATGTCAGGGGTCCTCTCTCACATAAATAACAAAAAGGCGTTCCCACATGAGGTATCTAACATTTTTTTAACGTAATATATGCAAGAATAGCAATTTTACTATTCACCTTCTTATCAAAAATACCCAATAGCTAACTTGAGCATTAGAGAGCCTACGCCAGGGCAAAATCGGGCTAGTCTCATGTGCGTTCCTCCCTCCTTGACATGTGGGCCGCCATCACATCAACTGGAGCGCATCAAACTCCGCCACGTAGTCGACCAAAAAGACCTCACATCTATTGATTTCGAGCAAAACTTTATACCTTTTGATATTTTATCGCTAATTATTTAGAAATGAAAGTGCTAACATCAATTTTATTTTCAATCTTAAGTTTAGGAAAAAATTACAATTTTAGAACTATATGTTGTACCCTCTAACAATTTTAGAACAATAACTTTTTCATTTACAATTTCAGGACATTAGCTTTTTCACTTACAATTTTAGGACATGAATTTAAGATTTTGTGGGACATTTAGGATAAAATTCCAACCAATTTTGTCAATTTTCCAATAAATTTGTAAATATCGAAGTGAGAAGTCCTAAATGTGCCACAAAATCTTAAATTCATGTCCTGAAATTACAAATGAAGAAGTTGATGTCCTAAAATTGTTAGAGGGTACAATATACAATCCTAAAATTATAATTTTTCCCAAGTTTATTACTATATGTTGAAGAGCTCAATTGTGAATTTTTAGTTTAAAATTTTTGATCCAAAAAATTTAGCTCAACTATTACACAATTTCAAACCCTTTTAACAAATTTGTAGCTCAACCCATTGGATAAAATTACAGCTATTATATTCTTTACAACAAACTTTACGAATTTGGGAGAAATAAAAGAAAGCATGAATTGTTAAATAATAACAACAACAATAATAATAATTTTAGGATCTAAAAAAATCAATGTTGATATTTATTAGAATAAAATATGTATTAAATAACATTTAGTATTAATAAAAAAATAAAATAAATCTCAACAAAAACTTCAAAGTCTATTATGCACATTTTACATCTGTATCATGACAATGCTGTAATAGTGACTAAGAAATAATTGTGATTGTACAATTTATCAATCTTACACTAATAAATATTTTATTTTTTAAAAAACTTAAATGTGTAAAAGATTATAATAGATATTTTACAAGTAATAATTAACGCCTTGTTTGTCCACTAATTAAGATGGAAGGGTTAAGTGGAGCTTATTATAATACAGAGGAATAAAGTGTTACATAAGCATAATTCAAGGGGGTTAAGTGTATTTTGCCCTTGAACACACACACACACACACAATCAACCCGTGACATCCTACATATGCCAACCGGAATGTCGTACACACACACTCACCCAAAAGGGAATGGAGAGGATAAAAATATTTAAACTCAGAACCTCAGTAATGTTAAATTCAAATTTCGCCATTGGGCTACAACTCTAATGATTATTTTGCAATTGAATATTGAGTTAATTTTTGACACAACTAAAACGGAACTTATAGTTACAAATAAATTAAGAGAAGAAGGGGGGAAAACAAAAACAAAAGGAAAAGAAAATGAAATGAAGTTGAAAACTTTGGATGCTCAAAAAATTCTGGATTTTTTGCAAAATTAACCCAAAAGGGTGTTTTGTTTAAAAATTTGACACAAAATAAATTTGGTTGAAAGTGACATAACTCACCATTCTCAATGGCGATTTTAATAAAATAATAATAATGCATTATTTTTTACGGCGGAAAAAAATATTAATAAAATAATTAAAATCGCCCTTAACGATGGCGAGTATCGAAAATTTGGGGGAAAAAAAAAAGAATAATGTAAAACTAGCCGTCGGTGACGGCGAGTTTTAAAAACAATTTAAATTAAATTCGCCGTTGTCGAAGGCGAGTTTTAAATATCAGAAAAAAAAAAGGATAAATCAAATCTCGCCAACGCTGTTAGTGAGATTTACTTTTGTTTATTTTTCCGTTAATAATCTCGCCAACTACGTTGGCGAGATTGGTCAGCCTTTTTTTGTTCCGATTCGTCCGTTGTAGAAGTCGCCAACTACCGTGGTGACTTCTACAACGATTTTTTTTTTTGGTATAAATATCTGAATTTGCAATCATTTTTTTCATCCGTCTCCAAATATCATCATCTCTATCTTAATACTCTTCTCTCCCAGTCTTTCTTAGTTTTGTGCAATTTTTTCTCACTCTCTCAACAAATTAAATTTTTTCAATATTTTTTGTAGTTTTTTACAGGTATATTTTCATCTGATTTGTTATAAATAAGATGGAATATATCGGTATTGCTATATATTATGGAGGTCACATAAATCATTCGAATTATGTTGTTTCGTATGATCGACCACTAGTAGGAGTAAACTAGATCAGTCGATTTTCAATATTTTTCGATGTTGTGGACATAGTCTACAACACAACAGGCGTAGATCGAAATAGTTTGAATATCAAATTATTCGGTGCATACTTTCTCTGCAGGGATCCTTCAATGGAAAATATTCTGGCAATCAATGATGATTCAACATTGTTTTTCTTTACCAACCCACAGCCAAAACTTGAAGTTTTGCAACTGTTTGTTGAAACAGAACCAGTCGATCCAACTACTACATTGGATGCGCAACGACAACAACCAAGTGGGAATTATATGCCACTTGTCACGAAAAGTCTTCGAAACTTCAACTTACATGAGTTTCCAACAGATGCTAGTGAGTCGGTGGATCCAACATTTAATATGTATGAGTTCCAGTCCGATATAGTAAATTATACTGGAAATTCGGTGTACCCCGATGAAGGTCTGTCAAATCAATGTGGGCCGTCCGAGCGTGATTCGCCACCGGAAAATGATTCCCCTCTAGATCATTATGCAGATAGCTTTCGCGATGAGAAATTGTTAGATTTTGATTCGGACAGTGATGACGAAATTAATGATGAGGAGAACGATGAGATTGAAGCTGTAGCTGAGCTAGCAACTGAGAATTTGGAACACGAATCGTCTCCACCGCCCCCTACAATTCTCACGGAGGAGACACAAGTCTGGCCAAGAATGCCTTTTGGAGCAACGACGCCGCATCTTCATGAAATTCTGCCATTCTATTTGAACACGGGACTGGATATTCCTGCAGATTCCATGGACTTGCCTAAATGTCCAGCCAGATACTACAATCCGAAGAAGGGAAAGCTTGCACTAGGCGTGGTGTTTAAAAACAAAGGTCATGTAATGACCGTTGTGAAGGAGTATCACATCTAGTGGGCCCGGAGAGAGTTCACCGTTTGTCGTAGCTGTCCGTAGTTTTGGATAGTGTCTTGTAAGCGTGGAGCTGAAACTGGATGTCCTTTTTGGATGCGCGCATCGTTGAAAAAGAATAAAGCATGTTGGAGAATTTGTGTCTACCACGGCGACCACACATGCTTTGTACCAGGTAGGTCTACTGATCATTCAAACCTTGATACAAATTTTATTGCTGGTTTGTTTGTAAGACATGTTAGGAAAAACTTTGATTATGCTATTAAAAGTGTCACCGGGTTAGTGGAAGATAAATATAAGTATACTATATCTTAAGCGAAGTCATACCATAATCTACGACGTGCACGACAAATTGTGTACGGCACTTGGGAAACCTCAGTTGCAGCTTTCGAGATACATGGCAGCATTGCAGAAATGGAACTCAGGTGTTATGTAATTATAAACACATCGCACTTAGCGTTATTATATTGTTTGTTTGACAAAAAATTAAAATATTGTTGTGCGTATTTGTAGGTACAATTGTCGAGTGGGTACACCATCCGCATGGGGCCGGTGTGACAGGAAAACATATGATACAATATGTGTTTTGGGCTTTTAAGCATTATGTAGATGGATTTACACATTGTCGACCGCTGATTAGTATGGATGGTACTCATCTATACACGAAGTGCAAGCACAAACTCCTAGTGACTACTGCAATGGATGGAAACCAACAAATTCTCCCACTAGTGCACGTGTTAGTCGATGATGAGAACTTAGCATCTTGGACTTGGTTCCTAGATTTGCTAAGTAGATATTTTGTACGAGGAGATCGATCAGTTTGTCTCTTGTCAGATAGGCACCACGCAATCATTGGCGCCGCACAACGTATTAGTGCGTTCAGTGAGCCTTTTGGTTGCCACCGATTTGGTTTGAGTCACGTTTGCTCTAACCTGAACGCTAAATTTCAAAACGTACAATTGAAGAATTTAGCATTTAAGGTCGGAAATGCTCAAGAGATAAGAAAGTTTGAGCATTGGATGACGCAGCTCAAAAGGATCAAATTGACTGCGGCCTGTGACGGTGGGAAACGTTGCGGTATCATGACCACAAATAAGTCGGAATGCATCAATAGCGTGTTAAAAGGTGGACGTCGTCTTCCAATTACAGCATTGGTGGAATTGAGCTTTGTTCGGATTGCTTCTTTCTTTATGACAAGAGTTGAAAAGGGCCATTGGTGGAGACAAGAAAATAAGGCTTAGGCGGAGTACCCTTTCAAGGTATTCCAGAACGAGGTTCACAAATCCGGAGGGCACGTTGTCAACAAAATTGACTACGCTGACCAAGTAGCGGACACCCTGACACTGTTACGTAATGGCCGTGGCAATACGAAGCATATAGTAAAATTTAGAACAAAAGAATGTTCTTGCGGGAAATGGCACAAGACAGGAATACCTACCTCACACGCTGTGCGAGTGGCAAGATTATTTGAGCAACTTCCATCCGAGTACATGTGTTGATATTACGAAATTAACCATTATTTGAGTACATACACGGGTCAATTCTTTCCGTTATAGGGTGAGCATTATTGGCCGGATGCTTCATTCGAGTTAATACACAATTCTTAGTTACGCGTTAAGAGGAGATAGGGAAGGGATACAACAACCCGTATCCCTAATGAGATGGATTGGGCACAACCGCGTACGCGGCAACAATATACAAGTCAAACAGATCAACCTGGCTCTTCTCAAAGATGTAATCGAATGTAGAAGTTATTTGCTTGTAATGTGACTAGATAATTCTATCAAATAAAATATAGCTTGTACTAGTGTAATGTGACTAGATAATTCTATCAAATAAAATACAGCTTGTACTAACATATTTATTAAACACATTTTGCAAATAAACACAACACTACATAAACATATTGCAAATAAACATAACACTATTACAAATGTGTCAAAAGACTATGCCATCCTATGACCTCCGGTGCCGTATCGTGTCGGATTCCGTTGTCTTCTCGATCTTCCTTGATGTTGTTCGTGACGCACATCTTCTTGGGGCTGAAGATCCGTATGTGAAGAACTTCCACGGAACTCTAGAAATGGAACAGGCGACACATTGAACTATTGTTGCGTATCCATTTGTGGGTAACCGTACCCGTCCCATCAGCCCATACAAAAATTTGATCCAATATCTAGGAGTTGACTGGTATATGGTGAGTCAAACTGAGGAATCTATGGAGGCGATGGATCTTCATGTCGCTGTGATAGGCCCGGCTCATCACGTTGCTCCCCACTGTGTTTGAGATGGGCCTTCATTGGATTGACGCCTTCTTCGTTGGCTACGCACAGTAGTACGTGTTGCCTGTCTTTCATATGAACGATCCAAAATCGATTGGACAATAGAAGACATGTCTTCTGCATAATTTCGAGTAGAATCTACAAATAACTGGTACAGATCGGAGTTTCCTTGAACGTTCTGTGCATCACAACTCAATTTAAGTTGGGTAATATGCTCCCCCTGCAATAAATTTCACAACCATTAAACCATGTTGCGATCGAAATTAAGACTTTAATTATGATGTCGAAATTTACCGAAAATTTAGAACATTACCAGTGTTTGCCAGGCCGCAATTTCTGTCGGATGATACCCAGAATCATAACGATGAGTCAGTGGTGTGATTAACTGTCTCGTATGTCTTGCATACCAATGTTCGTAATTTGGCACTGTGCGGTGGTTGAGGTTAGTAAACGAAGGTGCTTGGACACTCTGTTGACGATTAGTATACCACTCACTTATTAGAGCCGCGCGCAATACATCCCAGTCGTGACCTGCTCTACCCCTTCGAGTAGTATGATGGTAAACTCTGTTCGGTGTTAGAGGGTTGTTCGGAATGTCTTGCACCAGCTCAAATTGCCGCATACACCTATCAACATGGTGCCACTCAACTATGTGGTAGTTAAGAAGAGGACATACGACTCTCCAGTACTCAACGTCGGACCAATGAGGCATATATTGCATCAAATTAGACTCATAGTCATACGGCATCCACACAAACTGCAACACAAGATTATTAACAATAAATATTATCGATATTCAAAAGACAACATCGTTGAAAATGCCATAAAAATTAACAAATTTGGATACCTAATCTCGCTTCAAATTATCTAGCATATCCCTAAATATGCGCACGTTATGCCTCACCGTATGTGTCTATGAATTACGAAAACTCCATCTGTAAAACATATTAAATATTACATTTCATCAGGTCTGCAATAAGCAAGGACAAAAAAATTAAAAATATTATAACTACTTTTACTACCTTGCACCGTAAAGGACTCGACGTAATACATAACCATAACTCAGTGCAACTGGCCCAAGCGTCTCGGCGAATTCTACCGGTGTCGACGGTCTCACACACAACATTCGAGACCATGCTCATATCTAACAAATTTAATAGTCACTATTTGCAGGTACAAAATATATATATATATATATATATATATATATAATTTAGAACAATGTATATCATTTTACATGCAGTAACTGTATGGCGCCACCGATGTCTCCCACTCCACCATCGCTTCTTTTTTTAGCATTGTCGCATAGTTCCTGATATAGATATGCTAATACAGCGCTTCCCCAACTGTATGTCTCAATTTCTGTCACTTCGGACAATTGTCGGAGGTATACCAGCGAAACAAAAGTGCTGCTAGTATCGGGGCACATTATGCCTCCAATGAGTAGTAAGATCACACACCGCGCAATTTGATATAGCTCATAAGGCACCGTATTCTCATCAACTATTGTGTTATTAACGTGGTCCCTCAACACAGTTAACTTCAATCGCGACCCTTTCAAATCGATCAAAGTAGGAGTAAATACGAGGACCCTATCACAATACGTTCCCCAACCTGCCTCCCTATCCGGACATTCATCTGATGCTATTATTGGATGTCCGTCAGTCGGTAATTTTCATATCACCGCTATGTCTTCCAACGTAACAGTGGCCTCGCCTACCCTCAAATGAAAAGTATGCGTCTCCGGACGCCACCTCTCTATCAACACGGTTATTAAATGTTGATCTACATCAACATACCCACATCAATATACGCCATAAAAACCCATTCGATCGAATTGTTTCTTTACTTTATCGTGAAGTTGCAACCCATCCTGATCGAATATGCCTTTCCCCCAATATCTGATACGAACTATTTGATTAGGGTCCACACGACCATCAAATAGTTGTTCGGATATATGATTTTCTTGCTCAGTTAGAACACTGTTGTCCTCGGGTCCGTAATAAAATTTCAATGTTTCCAAATCCATTCTAAAAATGATACAATTAAAAAATAAATAGTATATACATTAAACATCTAACATAAAAATTTAAAAAATTGTAAAAACACAAATTTTCATTTTTCCCAACACATTTTTCATCAAAATTGTAAAAACACAATTTTTGGGGAAAAACATTTCTAAATCTCACCAACACTGTTGGTGAGATTACAATTTCAAAAAAAAAAAAAATTAAATTCACAAATCTCGCCAACAATGTTGGGGAGATTACAATTTTCGAAAAAAAAATTAAAATTCAAAAATCTCGCCAACACTGTAGGAGAGATTACATTTTCTAAAAAAAAAATTCCTAAAACTCGCCAACAGTGTTCGCGAGTTTTCACGAATTTTTTTTTTTTTTGCCATCGCAATTCCCACAATTTTCGCACCACAAAAAAAAAAACTTACAAAATTTTCGCGGAAAAAAATCACAAAAAACCAATAAAATTTTCGTAACTAAACAAAAACCAATAATTTTCACAATTTTCACACCCAAAAAACAAATACAAGATTTTCGTAACTAAACAAAACTCACATTTTTTGCAATTTTCGCTCCCAAAAAAAAAAATCTACACAACTTTCACAAAAAATAAAATTGTGCATAATTTTCACAAAAAAGAAAAAAAAATTGGCCAATCTTCACAATTTCACATTTTTTAATCGTATTCATCACAATATTACTCAAATAACATATCTAATAAATATATTCGACACAAACAACATACTAACAAGAATTTCATTTTATAACAAATTTTTTTTTCATTCGTTTGAAACACAAAATCTACAAATATACACAAAATCTACAAATATACACACGTATTATATTTTTTCTTATACCAAAAAATCAAAATGTATATTACGACAAAAAACATGAAAACAAATTCTTTCAAAAATTTATAAAGACAAAATACTAACACCATATATTATGCCAAATAATAATAATTTCAAATATATTATTCTAATACCTACAATAAAATTATCTATCAACTAAAATTAAAAAAAAAACGAATATAATATTACCTAAAAATTTCAGGTTGAGAGTGAATAAACGAGTTCGTTTTAACTGCACTATCAATGGAGTACGAGAGGAGAAGAGAAATTATCAGGTTTGGAGTTTGTTCATATGAGTTTGGAAAACAAACTCAAACCCCCAACCCTCCATTTTATCATCCGAAATTGAAAAAAAAAAAGGAAAATGGATGAAATGACTGTTGCATGCATGCTGCAAAGGCTGCAGTGTTGACTGAGCAACGCATGCAGTTGCGTGCATGCTGCTACTAGCCAAATTAAAAAACTAAAAATAAAAACATAACTCTCCGTGAGTGACGGCGAGTTATAATAATATATACATATTTTTTCCGATCAAAAAATTAATTGTGGATCCGTATTATTTATATTATTTTATTACAATTCGCTATTGGTGATGGCGAATTTTTCGGAATCTTGTCACCCCCAAGGCGAGTTAGGCCATTTTTCTCTAATTTTTATTTTTCGTGTCATATTTTTAAACAAAACACCCTTTTGAGTTAATTTTGCAAAAAACCCAAAAATTCTTATTCTCTAGCTGCAATAAATAAATCATATGCTGAATATTACGTGATTTGTTGCTCCACTCAAAATACATTTTAATCAATCAACCAATGACAAGTATGATTGACTACATGATTATATATATATATATATATATATATATATATATACATTGGTTGGAAACTACAGGATTAAGCCAAATTGGTCGAGGACTAAAAAGCCTTTCCCAATTGGTCGATTGACTTCACGGTTGCCAGTCCCAATTTCGAATATAAAAACAAAGAAGATAACAATGATCCTCTCATATCTCCTTATCGTTACACTACCATCCCATGACAAGCCTGCTGGAAAGCTGTCGAATAGCACCGCCGCCTGGCGCGGTGGCTGAGCAATCTCTGCCGCTCACTTTCCTCGACATCTTTTGGTTGCATTTTCATCCCATTCGTCGCCTTCTCTTCTACGATTTCCCCTGTTCTAAAGCCCATTTCTTGGAGACCCTCGTGCCAAAACTCAAACACTCGCTCTCACTGACTCTCAAACACTATTTCCCCCTTTCGGGCAATTTAGTATACCCTGCGAACACAGAGACAGAAAAACCCGTAATCCGTTACGTCCCCGGCGATTCTGTTTCTCTGAAAATCTTGGAGTCTACTACTGATTTCGACTATTTTGTCGGAAATCATGCCCGGGATGCTGATATGTTCTATGATTTCATCCCTCAATTGCCACCAATAGTTACTGACAATGAAACCTATCACAAACTGCTCCAAGTTCTTGCTCTGCAAGTGACTCTATTTCCGGGCCGTGGGATATGTATTGGTTTTACCAACCATCACTGTGTGGGCGATGCCAGTTCGATTGTGGGATTTATAAACACTTGGGCTTCGATTAATAAAGTTGGAGGAGATTTAGAGGGACAATCTTTGCCACTTTTTGATCGATCCCTACTAAAGGACCCTCTTGGAGTTGTCTCTATTTTTTGGGACCAAATAAAAGAAACTCCTTTAGAGACGCCATCTTTCCCCTTGCCCACGAATCGGGTTCGGAGCACCTATCTTTTGACTCAATCTCATCTCAAGAAACTCAAGGATTTGGTTCTTGCGAGGATCCCAGGTTTAGTTTACGTATCATCTTTTGTAGTGATGGCAGCTTATATTTGGACATGTTTGACGAAATCACGAGCAAAGGAAGAAGAAAAAGTTGATGATGATGAGTCCGAACACTTCTTGTTTGCAGTGGATGGTCGGGCCCGTTTAGATCCACCTTTGCCCGGAAATTACTTCGGTAATTGTTTATCATACGGGCTTGTAAAAATCAAGCATCGACAGCTGGTGGGAGACGAAGGGTTCTTTTTGGCGGCTGAGGCTATAGCAAATGAGATTCATAGCAACGTGAATGACAAGGAGAAACTCTTTAAAGGTGTTGAGAATTGGATAAAAGAAGTGAATTGGTTGTTTACGCAACGTGTGCTTTCGGTGTCTGGTTCGGCCCGAGTTGATCTGTATAATACTGCAGATTTCGGGTGGGGCAAGGCCAGAAAGCTGGAGATGTTGTCGATTGATGGGGAGAGATATTCGATGTCTTTGTGCAAGTCCAGGGACTCTGAGGGAGGTTTAGAGGTCGGATTGTCTTTGCCTAAGGTGAAAATGGATGCTTTTGCTGCTCTTTTTGCAGATGGTATAAAGGGTTCTTAGATCTTGGCTTCAACTTAAAGAGTTACTATGATTTTCTTGCTCCAGCATCGTGTGTTTTGTTTGAGGTACCCTGCTCAGTTATAAATAGTAAGATGCTATTTTCATCTTTAAGCAATATATAGGTGAGCTGATATTGGGTTTGAATAGATTATAATGACCTCAAGCTCGAGCTCTAAGCAGATGATTGAAGCTCGGTTCTAAACAAATTCGAGCACCAGGTAGAATTTCCTTCATCAATAATTATTTTATGAATTTTGTAGGACATCCTTCAGGCAATAATATGAAAATTGGAGCGGAAGACGGGAAATGAGAATTTTGGAAAATTTTAGTTCAAACTCGATTTGATTAAAATCAACAAATTATTTTGCAAGTGATGATATACTTTGTCATATAATTAGCCGTTCTCTTCAAATTTTACACCAATTATATAATTAGTGTAAATTATTTACTACATGATTAATATTAGTTCGACTAAATTAAGTTTGTACAAAGTTGTTAATTGAATTGGGCCACCACAAAACATGGTTACTGTAGTGGGCCAACCCGACCTAAGACCATCCTGTGGCGGCCGGGCCTAGGCCAACCTTGGAGGGTCGAGGGTGGACTCAGTTTGGCCCATGAACCTAGCTACAGTGGGCTAGGCTGGATAAGGGCTTGGCCTTCGCGGGCCTACCCTCATACCTTTATTTTTTTTTTAAAAAAAATTCCTTTTAAGAAATATGTTTCTTTCACATAATGATATATATTTTATATCTATTATTTTATTTATGCTTTTTATCCAATTGTACATAAGTAATATGTTGTTTCAATTTCTTAGTTTTAATATTTATTTATTTATTTTGTTTAAACAAAAATTCTATGTTTATAAATAATAGTTTATAATAAATTAATTCAAACCGTATTATTTTTTTGTTATAGTTTTTAAGACAATAATAAAATGAAAATGAACTTTATTACATATATATATATATATATAAAGTAACTTTATTAACTTTGAATAATTGGAATGGACATATAAAAACTAAAATATATTATATAAAAAAATAATATATTTATTAACAATTTATTAGAAAAATATTCATTGACTACATAAAGAACTAGTACAATTTTAATTTCGGATCATTTATCAATTGTACATATGAGGCGTGCAAGAACTTCCTCATTAGTAGTTGTTCATATTGTGGGTAATACATGGTTTCAAAATTAAAATCCTCCGCAATAGTTCAAGTATTGGCAATTGTTGATGTTTCAAAAGTTATTTCATCGTACGATCCATAATTTTAGGGTGACAACTATCTTTCTCTCAATCGATACCTTGCTTCTTCTCTATATGGTTGGTTTAGCCAATCTTTCCACAATATACAAAATTTTATCGATTTTGGGCTTAATCAGGTCTTTTTGTTCGTGATAGTTCTTTGATATATACTAAAAGCACTTTCTGAAGTGGCAATCAACAACTGAGAAGCAGTAAACCACGTGCAATAATTGCAAGAATTGGAACTTTTTTTTGTTTTGATTCCCATCATTTTAAAACATCAAAGTCACCTTTTATGTCATGTAGTATATCAAGATTCAAATAATATGTTAGTTCATATAAATGTGAATTATTTGTAGTCTTACGCTTTTCTAATGAATTTAAGCAAGAAAATATAGCTATGTCGGATTTACTTGATGATGATGTTGGAAAACTTTAATTATAACATGGAGTTTCACATAATAATACACAATAAGAAAAACAAACTACGATTCCCATGAATCGAATTAACACAGGATCACAAGTAGATGACTAGATAATGATTTGACTATAAATTACTAACCTCAATCCATAAAAATGCGAAATAAAATCAAACCTTAAGATATGTGGATCTTCTAAGCCAAGAAACCCCATCATCTTGATTCTCTCTGAGATGGGGTAGAAAAGAATAATGTCATAAGTTCTGAATTAGGAACCACAATCCTATTATAATTTAGGTCAAACACTCTAATTATAAGCCCATAAAACATAATTAAAATGTGACTAGGTTTTTAAACATACGAAAGATCGCATACTCAGTTATATTTCTATGAGCCTATTAAATTTAATTTCCTAAAATATCACATATTTGATCTTCTTTAACAAGGTAAACACACTATGTACAATTAATTACTGTGTAAGACCACATAAATAGAGGAAATTCCAACAATCTCCCACTTAGTCCGCATATTTTTCAAAATTGTACATAAGTGAAACCTTAGCACGCACAAGCTTTATGCTATCTCAATGATGGGTGTCGAATCCACTAAAATAAATCGTACTACTCTAAACAAAAAACTAAATGTAAATAGGGTGAGAATGATCTATCCCACAGAGAATAACTACTGACAAATTTTAAAGATAACTAGACAAAAAAAAAAGTTGAAATAAAAATTGGGGGGTTTTAATGAAAAGTGATGAAATAAAAAAAAAAGGAAATTAGATAGAAATAATTCAATATGATGAAATCTCATCCAAGGGGAATTCTTCGTTCAATGTTGTTGGGATTGATCATTGATTTAAGCATAATTCTCTAATTCATGAAATAGATCGGTTATAGCCTTTTGAAACACTCCTCCAACCAATCATTCCTTATTTTTAGGCTAAACATGCAATGCACTGTGAATAACTCCTAATTAACGAAAAGCCCTATACACGCGAGAGAATGTAATTTGCTAACAACATTAAGAATTAGGATGACCTAATCCTAGCCAATAACCTATAACGTGTAATCCTTTAAACTAGATTATATATTTTCCATAACACAATACAAAGCTTTTACCCAATCAGATTATGATATATTCCACTTGTGTTCGTTCAATTAAATAATTACAGATTTAATTTTACCGACTAGATATATGCGATTTTATCAATTGAACAACCAACCGAAATTACACAATCAACAAAATGAGATCAAGGTATGAGGTATTCCTGAAAGAGCATAAAAAAAAAATACAAATACCACATAAAATTCAAAACTAATCAACTATTTAGATCTCACAATCCATACAAAGAATGTGAACAACACCTAATGATAATCACCTAATGATAGCATTACAGACTAAGATTAGTGTATTAAGTTGAATATAAATCTTTCCCTATTACTATAGTTATTGTTGTTGTTGTTGTTATTACTATTATTATTAATTTAATGAACACCCACTTCGTCAAATTATATGAGTGCAATTGTGATAGTGTGCACAAAAGAATAGAAATGGAAGAAATATTTATTCTAGTACTTTTCTATAATAACATTAAAAGTTCAAGTCTCTAAAACCTATTATTATTATAACAAAATAACTAAGATTATGTGTTATCAAATTAGATATGTGTGTGTGTGTGTAATGCTTACTAATTTAGATATAGATATGTAGAGTTCAAACACAATTCATGTGTATATAGATGTTTAATTATAAGTCACGCATACAGTTCATATATATACATATATATGTACACACATTCTTCATAGTATATGCAAACTCACGGATCATAGATATGTATATAAGTCAAGATATTGATTTTTATGATATATAAATTACACATGGCTCACATATATATGTGCATATATATATATTATAATCATCAAAACATATGCATATTTGCTTGATTACACAATCATGACCACATACATACGCACCTATCAATAGGTTATTGACAAGAAGAATAACATAAAAGGGGCAAGTTAATATTACGTACCTGATGTCTAGGTGTTGTGAATTTATATGATTTCTCAAGTCATATATATGGTAGTAGGCTTAAAAAATAGTTAATATTTTATTATTTTAGCTCATAGCCATGACTAGACTAGTTTGGTGGCAAGGTTTTAACTTATTAATATGGACATACTAAATATAATTAAGGGAACTTGTGGTAAGATCATGGCCGTTGGATAGAGAATTGACATCTAACTGAGGCTTGTGGCAAAATATTAAGTATTGAGGTGGAGATATTCTAATTAATTGAAAGACATAAAAACAATTGTCCCTATCTCTTTTGGTGATACATGTAGCAATCACAACAAAATGTCTATTATTATTATTATTATTATAGTATCGATTAGGACACTCGTATTGGGTGTCAATCGCATGATAGGTACTCATTACGATCGTCAGTGAACCCAATTGTATCTAAAGGTCATAACAAGAGGGGAACCAAAGCTTTGCACCTTGCATAAGGTGTGCTCACACCAGATCGAATGAGCACTTCTGTTCTATTCAAATTTCTTGACCCACTGGAATTTCCCCCACATTCACCTTCTTTGTTTCTTACAAAGCACATTCAACAATTCAATGCAATTGAGCTCCTTCTTAGTCCTTTTTACCACTTTTATCCTAAATTAATCAACACACAATTTTATGGTGAATTTCACATTTTAAACAACCAAAACCAACCAAAAAAGAATCAAAATAAGACATGAAATTAAGCAAAGTATGCGCACTATCAAATTCCCCCACATTTAACTCATGCTTGTCCTCAAGCATACCAAAATTTCTAATCTTCAATCCTTTACATCCAACTTTTAACTTATCTCAAATAATCTGAATTGTTGTGGTTAAGCACTTGATTTAGTACACATAAGGGTCAAACATTTCATAAGACATGACATGTCAAACCTCACATGTAAGCAATTACCTAAACGACACTCTTTAAATACATAGTATTGGCGGGATGGACATTTTTCATCATGGACTTAACAAACAAGATTAGTTCATGAAACATATATAGAGTAAAGTATTGCCACAAATTTATATAGATTTCATGTTTCTTTCACAGGACGAGAAATTACAAGCAGAATTGAAAAGACCTATATATGTTTTTTTTTTCTTTCCAACTCAACATAACCAACCTTTTTACACAAAAATAAATATTGGTGATGAATGTGCCTGGTTACTTAGTTGGTCACAGTTTCTAGACGGCTACTAGCTGTAGTTATAATCATGTTTTGTGTGATTAGCGATGATGTACTATGCGCCCTCCCACCGAAACACGTTAGCATTTTGCCAATCAGCAACAAACTCAGAAGTGTGAGACCCGATGTCCTCGAGAGAGCATTCTCATTTTAAAGAAAGCCCTTGAGTGAAATCCACGAGAGCGGGAATACCCTCGGGCTTACCCCTCACATAAGTCCGTGGCCAAAAAGTCTCAAAGAGAGGCACTAACGAGCCCTCGAGGCTCTGTCAGCTGAATAGGCAAACCTGAAAAATGTGGCTTTGGGATGCAAAGAAACCCTCGAGGGTAGGCTCACCCTATCCTGGGCATTAGTTTCCCTAGTCAATTGCCTTCAAACTTCCCAACAAGGCCTAAACGGGAATTTTAGCTGGCAATCCAAATAGGCGTTGTACCTATTGCTACCAAACTTGTACCTGATGCACATGGAACCATCCTATCAGTCCCATGAGCATTAAATGCTCTCTAATAAAGGCTATCTTTGGCATTAAATGCCCAAGATATGTATTAAATGCGAATTGAAGCCCCATTAATGAGAGTATGGCCCCAACTGCCTTTTTGGAGTCCAAGAAGTGACAAAACGCATGTCCACTTGTACTCCATGGGTTAAATCAAATGGTCAACCCCCATCAACCACATCAAACCAAAGATCTATTCTCATATAAAGAGGCAATAAGGCTTTCCCAAAGAGGTATATGGTTTTATCTTGCACTTCTCCTATTCAAGATTATTGCAATCTCCAAAAAACCGTAAAGCTAACTTGAGCATCGGAGAGCCTATGCTGGGGTAAAAATTAGCTATTTTCATGTGCATTCCTCCCTCTTTGACAAGTGGGTTGCCAGCATATCACCCGGAGTGTATGAAACTCTGTCAAGTGGTCAACCAAAAAGACCCCGCATCATATTGGCACTGGAGGAAGGGCCCTTAATCTTGTCTAGAGGTGATCTGTAGAGAAGAGAAATGGTAAACACAGGACGGACACACACCTCTAGAGCCTTTTCAAAGAGAGAGAGATGTGATCCTCCGGAGGTTACCCAACGGGCCATAAGAGAAAATGTCAATGTTATAGATAAAGGCAAAGGACACAGTGTCCCTTTGACTCTAGTTGGACCTGGAGCTGGGGTTTCCAATGCCCCTTCGCCAGCCGCAAAAGCAGAGACCTAGCAAATAGAGCAGATAGTCACTTTCTCCATCAGCCGAATTCGGCAGTTGTTGGGGGCATGCGATGATCAAACCCTTATCCGCCTAATCACCTTATTTGCCCTATGCAACCAACTCAAATTCTTAATTCACAAAAATCAAATTATTCACATATAAACACCCCTACCCCCAAAAAAATATGACTTCAAAATATGGGATTGAAATTTTAAAATCAAGGCATGAGGAAGAAAAGATTTCAAAAATCCCAAGAAAACCAAGAAAAATATATCCAAATTCAACGGAAAAGATTCAAAAGTAAATACCCCAAAACATAACCCCCCCTCCCCCCAAACACTTGAATCGCACATTGTTCTTAATATTTAAATATAACGAAAGTAAAATACTTAGAGGCAATGAAACTTCCCTAACAAAGTACGACTGAGATGTGGTGGAATAGATCCGTCAAGTTTCCAAAAGTAGTCTTTAAATTGGGCGTTACCCCGATTTTTTTCTTGTGCACATCTAGAATGACAAACTCGTCCGCCTCTAGACTCGTTTATTAGACTTGAACCCGCCCCAAGTCGGTTGGGGACCCACAAAACCTAGACATATTGCCACCCCTACGTGTAATGTGATCTCAGTCATGCTTATTTTCAATTATTTCTATCATATGTCACATAGTTCTCCTATCACCCCCGTCGCTCTTGCGCTCAATGCTCAAACTGATAAATTGAGTAATCAATTCTTGTTTTAAGAAGACTTAAAATTTTTTAATTCTCATATATTATCCATCAAATTACATATACATTAAATTATATATATTAAATTCCATATAATTCAAGTGTAGCATTTAATAAAATTAATTTTGCACATACGACCTCTTCAAATGTGTTTCGCATTGAATATATATAATTTAGTTTTATATATAAAATAACATTTTATTAGATATTTTAAGGCCTTTTCGTATTCAACATTTTTTAATTTTTATGCTCCCGTGCACCCACACTCACTCACACACTCGCATGCATACTTGCTTTACATGACCTAGGTTCTACCTTATGAATCAAAGAGTCATTTAACACTACTTTATGCAAAACAGCAATGGAAAGCCAATATCCTTATTCCAGAGTATTCGATCAATTATGAATCCCTAATCTGTACAAAGCATAACCATGAAACATGTCAAATCAGCATAAAACAAAGTAGGAAACTCCCACCAACATGGCATATCATCAATTCTTATGATTGTAACGCAAATTTCAAGTCTATTGAATTAAAAGACAAGAAAAATAGTACAAATTAAATCTAATGAAATTATTGAAAATAAAGTAGGTATAATCTCTAAACTTGATCTTCTGATTCTTCCTTCACGAACTTGAAAATTCAAACACTTCCGGAGCAGATTTGGTGGTTTGATCTTTTTGGAACTTGATTTGGTCTTCAATAACATGATTCGTAGGCTTTGCAGCTTGATTGCGAATCAAACGCCGAGATTTTTTATGAACGCCGTTGAGTTGAGTTGATGTATATTTGGAAAGAACTCCGATTTGCTGGCTTAGCACCTCGTTTGCAGATCGAATGCCTAAATTTAGTTGATCTTGGTGAAGAAAGCCGGGAACTTCGCCTTGATTATTGTGTATTTGACTTGGAAAAACGTTGATTCGCTGGTTTCACGCCTTGATTGCAGATCAAACGCCTGGATTTGATGATCTTCGTAAAGAACGCAGGGAACTTTTACTTGATCACTTCGAATCTTCTTGAGAGAATTGCGGGATTTCCTTCGCTTCTCTTGCTTTGAAGACATATTATGCTTCGATGTATGTTTTCTGTGTCTCTTTGGCTTGTGGAGAAGACCTCTATTTATAGGTGTTGAGAGGAGTCTTTTGCCATTTTTACCAGGCGAGATAGCGCAATTTGATTGGCTGGCTCAAATGTGCTAGCAATTCATTTCCTTAATGAAAAAGATGTGATTTAAATTGCCCAAAATAATAATATCTGGCTTATATGTTTGCAAGATATTATTTTGTTTAAGATATTAATAATATCTAGCATATATATTTGCAAGATATTATATTTAGGGCGAATTACACTGACTACCCCTGAGGTTTGGCTAATTTACGAAAAACCCCCTACTTTTTCAAAAATTACCAAAAACCCCCTAAGGTTTCAAAAATATTACAAACTTATTCAAATTTCCGAAAATACCCCTTCCCTTTTTTTGGGTGATTTACACTGACCACCCTGAGATTTGGTTAATTTACGAGAAACCCCCTATGGTTTCAAAAATTACCAAAATCCCCCCAAAGTTATACCAATATTACAACCAGCACCTATTTAGGTTGACTTATTAATAATATTAAATCTTTTTTTTCCTCTCTGTAATATTGTTATCATAAAATTTTCATGTAATAGATTTGAAAAAAAAAATGTGATTATTTATTCAAATAAATATTCTGAATTTAATGCATTAAATGTATCTACCAACACATCAAGTATGTTATATTATCGCTAATACGGAGTAAATTTTAAGAGAAATGAGTTAGAGATCTCAAGCTAAATAAAATTTTCAAGTGCATTATTTAATTTCAATTTTTTATTTCAATCAATGTTTATATTTCTCATTTCACATAATCATAATTTTTTTTTCCCAAATCTATTAAATTAAAATTTTATGATAACAATATTACAGAGGGAAAAAAAAGAATTAATATTGTTGATAAGTCAACCTAAGTAGGTGCTAGTTGTAATATTAGTATAACCTCAGGGGGTTTTTGGTAATTTTTGAAACCACAGGGGGTTTCTCGTAAATTAGCCTAATCTCAGGGTGGTCAATGTAAATCACCCAAAAAAGGGGAAGGGGTATTTTCGGAAATTCGAATAAGTTTGTAATATTTTTGAAACCTTAGGGGGTTTTTGGTAATTTTTGAAAACGTAGGGGTTTTTCGTAAATTAGCCAAACCTCAGGGGTGGTCAGTGTAATTTTTCCTTATATTTATTGCCAAAATAATAGTATCTATCATATATGTTTGTGAGACACTATTTTTATTTGCCAAATATTGTAATTTGACACTTGGCACCATTTGATTGGCCAAGAAAATATATATTAAATATCAATTAATTAACTATTTTATTTTGAAATTAAATTCAATTAAATTCCCAATATAAAAATAGAAAACATAATAATGATATTTAATATATTATCTGCCACATATCCGCATTTAATTGGCCATAAATTGAATTTGTCTACAAATGCCCCCTCGAGACTTGTTCATGAAAAGTACTTGAGGCGCGCTTTGGAGTGAACGAGTCTCGATTTTTTTTTCTAATTGGGATTTGAGATGTGTGTAGACAAGTAATACTTGAATTAATGAACATGGGCTAATTTTGAATTTTCATGGCCCATTTCATTTTTATTTCATCCTCAACTTAATTAAGCCCAATTGAATTTAACTTTGCATCATGAATCAATTTGGACCAACACTGCATAGCCCAATCGATTTCAAGTTTTTTTTTCGTTTTTTTTCGGCCCATGACTTATGGCCCAAACAAATTTCACAAATTTTTTTATTCAATTTGGCCCATGACTTATGGCCCAATAAAATTTAAAAATATTTTTATTCAATTTAGCCCATTTAATTGGCCCAATTGCCTCAATTGCAATTGAACTATGAACAATTGCAAGTTGAACTACATTACAGCAGTAGCTCACGAGTAGTTATCCCACAATTAGGGCCCAATTACTTTTACAATTGGCCCAATTTTATCATCAAATTAATTCTAATTTTAACCATCTTGCCTTCGGTCAAAGCTGCATAATCGGGAAGGCTCTCCCTTGTTTTCAAATTCCTTCTCCTTTTTCCTTTCTAACAGCAGTAGGTCCTCCATTTTTCAGCCCAAAAGATATAGGTGGGCTCATTTTCAATCCTCAACCTAGATTTATTTCTCAATTGAGTCCAAATCAAGGCCCAATTGTTTTTTCTTCTAGGGCTTTTTTAAATGGGCCCAATCAAAGGCCCAATTTATGTTTTGATTTCCAAATCAAATTTCACATAGCATTGGACACAGATTGGTGTTCCCAATTCCTTTTTTCTTTTGGTCAAGCAAATTGGTGCAGTGCAGTTGGAATTTCTTTTGTTGACATGTTGCTACCCATCCTTTTCAAATTATGCAATGTGATTCTCGAAAAACTTTTGGAGGAAAATGCCTCGTAGATCTTGCTAACCTCTTTTTTTTTAGATTATTCACGAAGAGAAGTCCTATGAGTTAATACCCTTCTTTTTTATGCAACAGGTTTATTCAAGGAGATATTTTCACAAGATTGGCAGTAATTGTCATTGGTAACTTTTTTTTTTTAACTATCAAGTTAGCTCACGCCTTTGCTGGAATTTGACAGCAATAGTGCTCTTTAGAGATAATTTGTCACCCTCGGGAGTGAAGCACTTGATCATCCTTGATGATAAGAAACAACCCATCGAGAAGGGTACAATCTTAGCAGTCTATGCCCCCCTTATCGCCGATACGCGAAGCAGTGGCCAAGATTGACGAATCCACTCTACACAAAAGAATGGTCTCAAGAGGTTCCTTTGAACAAGGCATCCAAGGCATGGTGCTTGCAAGCAACTCATCACAAGCGCTCAGACGAGCCATGTACCTTTCCAACGCTGGGGCGAAGCATCGTTGAAGGCAAGGCCAAGTGGGGAGACTCCATCCAGTTCGAAGGCGAGTTCAAGTATGTCAAAGGCTACTGGGGGTGGACAGAAGACATCCTCAGCCGGTGCGAGCACAAGCTGGCGGAGGCCGGGATTTACGACGCGGTATTTGCTTCATTGTTCACATACGATTGCCACCCGGAGATTATCAAGGCATTTTGCGAAGCATGGAGTCCTACTACTAATACCTTTCTGACTTCGTTCGAAGAGCTTTCCATATGGTCGAGATTACTTCATCGCCATTGGTTCTAGCTATCTACCTCTACAACAAGGTGGTCGTTTCATTATCGAGCCTTATAGGCCTCACCGTTTCAACCGCCAATTTGGGTACTATCGAGAAGTTCCGGGAGTTCTTGAGCGAGATATTCGTAAAGCTTGTATAGATGAAGGCATTCAACATTGGCGCTTGTGCACTTACTCCAAGTTAATGTCTCAAGTATGTTTTCCTTCCATTCCCGTGAATACGAAGAAAATTTTCTTCGGACAACTACAAAAAATGGTGGGACAAAGCTCATGGAACCTTTATTGAGGAGAATGTCGCAAAGCTAACTGACTTAAGTTTGCCCAAAGCCGCAGCCCCATGCGAGAAACGAGATGAAGGAAACAAAAGACAAGCTGCCATTCATCCTGTAGAAGAAAGTCGAAATAGCAACGCAGATCGTCATTGGATGAGGCCAAAGAAAGATCCCAAGCCCTCTATTGATAAATTTGTTGGCGAGGTTATCTTCTAACATTTTCCCCTTTCAGTTTTCTTTTATGTCCTCTTTTTTGAATTCTTTAACTTTAAACGTGTAATGTTTCAGGAGGAGAATGAGATGCTCAACCTTGATGACGATGATGGATCTGAAGATAGCCAAGAGTCGACTATAGGATCTACCTCATCAACTGCAGAACCTGCACTTGCTAAGAGGGGGTGTAAAGAAGTGCCCAAGTTGAATAAAGCAAAACCAACACTTCCATGCCCCGAAGTTTCAGTTTTTCAAGATGAGAAGTTCATCCATAATCATCAGAAGGAGTTTCTTCAAAAACTGTGGAGAGATCTCATAGAAATGTAAATGTTTTAAATTTTGAATTTTAGTCACGAAGTTTTCTAAGGTTAAGAAATTAGTGGCTAAAAGTAAAATTTTAAAAAAATTAATTGGTTAATAAATTACAAAAGTTAGTAAAATTAATAAATTACAAAAATTGATAAAATTAATAAAATTTATTTTGATCATTTCAATTTAGAATATCGCATAAATATATGCTAAGTATAAGAAAATTCATTCTATACACAAAAAATAAAGTTGCATAGTGGTTAGATACTTTAATCTTGATCCACATGTTCAAGATTTGAACCATATCAAGCACAACAAAGAGTATTTGTTCTACAACGTGGGGTATGTAGCTATTTTTGGTAGGTAATTTTTAGCCACCGAGATTATCCGTGGCTATGTAGCTATTAGCTACGGAATATGAAAAATTCGTAATTAAATTTAACCACGCCGCTTTTAGTTACAGAAAAAATCCTTACCTAAAATCCGTCACTAATCGCTTAGCTATAAATTTTTAGCCAAAATTAATGGCCAAATTCGTAGTTAAATCCTGTTTTTTATAGTATCAAGGGTAATCGAAGCATAGTTGAAATTGAAAAAAGTACACAAAACTTCTTCACTTATTCAGCATAGTTCTCAAGCTACTTATTATGGTAATATAATATATATATTTGTATTTATTGCTTTGAATTTCGTTTTAAAAAGCTTTTTTAAGACATGTGCATGATTTTCTTTAGTTAACTTTGGGTTTGCAATGGATTTATCTTGGATTGAGTACTGTAAGTTGAAGGATATCTTTTAATGATATTATGAAATATTTTATAACATGATACACATGTTGTCTACAAAATGTGTTGATAATGCAAATTGTATATGCATATAATTTTATTAAAGAACTTTTTCTATGTATATTTTAACTCTAAATATTTACGACTGAAAATAATAATATAATTTAATAATTGTCATATTACTGTAAAAGAATAAGCTTTAGTAGGCAAAAGTCATTCTCTAATATATTGAAAAGATAAGTGTGTTTATTGCCGTTTTCATGTTAGATGTTGGAAAAAAGAGAAAGACATATATATATATATATATATACATACATACATACATACATACTTATATAAATTGACAATTTCGCCTTTGGGAGAAGTCAACTTTAACGGATATTTTGCGCTGAAAATAGTGAGGGTAGGCACGCTAATGCCAAAACTAAAATTTTTTTAAGATATAATCTGCTATTTTTTTTTCTTTTTGAGGGTGAAAAATAACTATTTAAAATATTTTTCCAGTGCAAAGTGTAAATCACTCCTTTCCACATTGTCAAATTTAATTTTGCTAAGATTTGTGGAAATGAATAATAACTAACTGTTAGACTCTGTCCTCTCCTTTTACATACTGTTAACTCCAACTTGTGCTGGAAAACATTCAAATCGTTTGCTTTATCTATTAATGGCCATGGTTTTATGATCTCTTTCTGCACTCATTGATACATACAACACGTATTGATGAGCGGTTGAAATAAGAAAAAAAAATTCTAAAGATTTTCTTTCATTATATTAACTGCGCGTATTGATGACTAATCAGCATAGAAAAAAAATATAACGTGCGATTATGTAGTAGAAGAGTTGAACATCCGAACGGTATTAAATTGCAGTGTTGGTGATTGCTTTCAACATAAATCTACATCTAATCTGATAGCTAGTGGTGACATTGCCTCGCTCCCTTATGTTATGTTCAAACTTACATATTCAATCCTGAAGTTATAGGACACCTAAACAAGCAGGGTAATCACGGTCGATCAACACAATATTACCAACAATCAAATATAGCTCAAAACGGCCAACATTGATCTTATCTCAAGCCTCAAAAAGTACACAGTTGAAAATGCATGGAGGTGAATCAAATGGAAGGCGTACACTTACCAGAAACGCTTGAGAGTAAACTTTAAAACCACTAGATCACCACTCTCGGGAGCAAAGTGTAACCAAATGAACCACACTATTGTGTTCCACAAAATTTGCATTAATTTCGCAGCCTCAACCAGCAAAAAAGTGCCAAAAACATCTATAATTTCCCAAGTGCTTCATTAAAGATAGCTGCAAATCGATCCAGTTTCTCCTTAGGCCTAGACAAACCAATCTCCATACCCCCCTCAAAATCCCTGGACTTGCACAAAGACATCGACGTATCCCCATCAATGGACGCCGATTCGAACTTCTTCGGCCGTCCCCAGCCGTAATCCACATCGTACAGATCGAATCTCGGCGACCCCGCCACCCCAAACAGGCGTTTTCCGATCAGACTCCCGAACTCCAACGGCCAATTCTCCGCCCCGTGTAGAATCCCCTTCTCGTTATAGACCCTCCTCTGTATCGCCTCCCCCAAACACTCCGCCCCCACCAAGAACCCATCGTCGCCCTTCAACAAACCGTGGGTTGTCTCCGCCTTCACAAACGCTAAGCAATTCCCGAAGTAAGCCGCGGGCAGCGGCGGATTAAACCGCCCGCGGCAGTCAGCGGCGAACCCGAAGTACTCGGGCTCATCGTCCGCCACCGGTTCGGTCTCTGCTCTCGCGAGACAGACCCAGACCAGCGCGCAGGTGACGGTGAAGGATGTGATGTGCATTTGCGGACGTTTTTCGAGGACAGAGTTTTTGAGCTTCTGCACGTCGTCTTTGGTGAGGACGAAAGTTGATCGGACTTTGTTGAGCGGGAACTCGATCGGCGGGGACTCGACGGCACGGGATCTCTTCATTAGATTCCAGTACATGGAATCGAGCCCCTCCGGATCCTGCACGGCGGATCTGTCGTAGAACGGGAGTAGCTTATCGTCGACTGGATTGGCGTCGCCGCCGTCGGATCTATTCGCGGCGGCCCAGGCCTTGATGAAGCGGACGATTGAGCTGGCGTCGCCGATGGCGTGATGGTTGGTGAAGCCCAGGCACACGCCGTGGCCCGGAAACAGAGTGACCTGCAGGGCCAGTGCAGAGAACACGACGTCGTTTGAGGAGTCCTCTGCCGCCGGGAGCTGGGGGACGCAGCCATAGAAGTCATCAGAGACCCGGGGCTTGTTCCCGGTGAGGTGGTGGAAGTCCTTGTCGCTCTCGGCGATGATGAGAGAAACACAGTCGCCGGCGGCGTACCTGGAGAAGGGCCTGCCGGAGTCGAGGGGGTGGACAAGTTTTCCGGCGAGTGGGAGGAAGTGGCTGAGAGTTTGTGCGAGAGATTGTTTGAGCTTGGGGACGATGGTTTCGAGGAATTGGGGCTTGGAGCAGGGGAAATCGAAGAAGAGGAGACGCTGGACGGGGTGGAAATAGAGCCATGTTATGTCGAAGTGCGTGAGAGGGAGAGTTTGCTCCGCCGCCGCGTCCGGCGGCGATGGCTGGATGTCGCAGCGCTCGAGCACGGTGGCGTTCGTTGGCTTCTCTGCCATGGAGATTTAGTGGAGAAAGTAGAAAAGATGAGACTTTTGTATTCTGTGATTTTGAATATAGGAATACAATATAGAGACGATGGCTCGTGGAAATTACAGGGAACTAGGGGAAAATTGCGTCAACCTACCCTGAATTATAAAATATTTCACAGGCCCCCCCAAAACTATGAATAATTGACATTCACGTAGCTCCATGTTTGGTAGGTTTCCAAGTGTCACGAGGGCAGCTGCTAAATAGGCTGCTCGGGTAGGTGGACCGGCACACTTTTCAAAATTGGCATGATCCAAGTCAAACTTTTTTTCTTTTTTTTTTTTTCCGTCTCTTTTATTATTTTATTAGTTTTTCTTTTTAATCTTTTCTGATAATGACACTTTTTTAAAAATATATTTCTCTGACATCGGCTCGATGTCTATCACTCATAAATTTTTTATTTATTTAATTATGGACTGAGCCATTTGATTGGACAAATTACTCGATGTTCCTAATTCGGTCAATCAATTACTCAAATTTCACAATTTAATTGAATTAATTATTCAATTTTTTTAATTTAATTAAAACAATTATTCAATTTTGTTTAATTCAATTAGATTAATTACTTAATTTTCTCGATTTAACAGAACCAATTATTTAATTTCACAATTCAATTGGACTAATTACTCAATTCCCACATTTCAATTGGACGAATTATTCAAAGTCCCCAAATTAATTGGACCAATTAATTAGTCGATTCCCTTGATTCAAACTCGATCAATTACTCAATCCCCCCAATTCAATTAAACAAAATACTCAATTCCCTATTTCAATTGGACTAATTACTCATTTTTCCTAATTATTCAATTGAATCAATTAATTAGTTATCCTAATTTAATCAAATTAATGAATAAATTCCCCCAATTCAATTGAATCGGTCACAAAGTTCTTTCATGAATCTAAAATTTAGTGACTAAATATTCGGGCACAAGACTTTTTAAACATAAAAAATATGGAAAAAAAACATAGATTGTTTTGTGATCGAAAAATTGGTCACAAACGTTTTTAATGGAAAAAAACATTTTTTGACCAATATTTTGATCACAAAGGTTCTTTCATGAACTTAAATTTTAGAAACCAAATATTCGGTCACAAGACTTTTTAAAGATAAAAATATGAAGAAAAAAAAAACAAAAAAGATTGTTTTGTGACCCAAAAATCGGTCACAAAATTCTTTCATGGACAAAGCATTTTGCGACTGATATTTCAGTCACAAAATTCTTTCATGAATTTAAAATTTAGTGACCGAATATTTTTGGTAACAAAAGTTTTCAAAGATAAAAAATGAAAAAAAATTGTTTTTTGACCAAAAAATCGGTCACACAATTATTAAATGGACAAAACATTTTGTGATTGATTTTTCAATCACAAAAGTTTTTAAATATAAAAATATGGAAAAAAAAAACAAATATAGATTATTTTGTGACCAAAAAATCAATCACAAACTTCTTTAGTGGGGCAAAACATTTTGTGACCAATTATTAGGTCACAAAGTTCTTTCATGAACTTAAATTTAATGACAGAATATTCAGTCACAACAATTTTTAAATATCAAAATATGAAAATAAAAAATTGTTTTGTGACCGAAATATCAGTCACAAATTTCTTTCGTGGACAAAACATTTTGTGATCGATATTTCAATCACAAAGTTCTTTCATGAACTTAAAATTTAGTAATAGATTATTCATTTTCAGAACCACTTTGTCCAAGCTGAAAATTGGGGAAGTAGCTGAGTTGCCCATAAATAGCATCTATTGATTGGAATTTAGGTAGAAAACAACTCTTTATCCAAACAAACGTGGCGAGCAGCTCCGGTGTTGACCTACCAATCTCCCGAGTTATCAATCAAGTTTGCCTCGAAGACCACGGCCGAGAGGTTCAACTCAGACATGTCGATCAGCACACTTTTATCTTCAGTTATGTTGGCCTTGTACTTTTTCCCTTTGTCTTTCTTCGAGGCCTTGCAATCTTTAGCCATATGGTTTAGCTTGTCGTAGTTAAAGCAGTCCTCTTTGAATTTCCTGGCATTTTTTTTCTTTTAACCTCCATCAGGACACTTCCTCTTTTTGCTAGCATTTGGCTCCACCAGGTTTACTTTTACCTCCATTTGTAGCTTGCTGGATTTGAGGTCAGACTTTCAATTGTCCTCTTCAATCCGAAGATCCTCACGTCCCATTTCCTTTTGCTTGTGTTTTAGGTAATTCTTGAAATCTTTCCAAACTAGTAGAAGCTTCTTTATCATTGTAGCTACATGGAAAGTTCACTCAGTTGCATCCCCTCAGCATGAATATCATGCAATATTATCTGCAGCTCCTGGACTTTACTCATCACTGTCTTGGAGTCCACCATTTTGAAGTGAAGAAACTTGCCGATTATGAATTTCTTCAAGCTAACATCCTCAGTCTTGTACTTCTTTTCCAAGGACTTCCACAGCTCCTTGGCCATTTTTAATGAACTGTATATAGTTTCGGCATAGGAAGTCACCTTGACTCCATGTATCATACGTAGCCCTTTTCTCGGTGTTTGTCTCGTCTTCAAACAACATGGGCACGTCTTCTTTCAAGAACCTTACTAAGGTTAAAACAACATCTTTTGTTGCCACCTGTTGAAATCAGTTTCGGAGAATTTCTCTGGTTTCTCAGCATGAGCAGGGGGGTAGGTGTAGGAATAGCAAAGGTTGACACTATAGCTAAATCACAATAATTTCGTCTTAAAATTGTTAGGAATATAGTGCTTTTGTAGGGCATGATTCAACTATGGTATTAGGGTGAGCCAAGAGTTAGACTCTCCGTCTTTAAGACAAAATTACCTCGCACTGGTGCTCACGATTTTTATGGCAATCGTTTCCCAAAATATAACGACCAACTTCTTGAAAAAGGAGCACTTCAAATTTTTAGAAACGATGAACTCAAATGGTGTTTTGAACTCACTTGAATGTTTTAAAGAACCTTTGAAATGTGAAAAGTTGTGGCTGAAAGTTCAAAAGGTTGTAGTTCAGACTCGTCTCTGCGCAACCAATGGCAGCGGCGCGTGCGCGGGGGTTTGATTCAAGCCTACTAACCCATATGTCATCCCATTACACATTTGTGAACCCCTAAGAGACCAAATCCTATTTGCAAGTAGCCACTTAAATACAAGATTTTCTTGTATTATTTTTCCAATGTGGAACAACCACATTTCACAACATAATGCTCCATTTTAGCTTTCTATCAAGCTCTTTGTACATGTAATTTCTCATTCATCTGGAATTAGTTTTGAGCAATTAAATACATTTTCATATCTACTCGTGACTTAGATTACGAATAATCAACTGATTTTTCAAAACAACAAATGGAGCTTCATCAAATCATTGGCCAAAGTTGGTCATGTACCAACTTGTAAACCACATTTTCTAAGTATCTCCCCAAAATAAATATGTTGAAAACAGAATTGTCATATTATATATATGTGTGTGTGTGTGTGTGTGTATGTGCATCCTAGATTTTCAATGCAAATGCTCATATTTTTACCGAGAAATCAAAATACAATTGTGTGAAAAGTGGAAGATGATCATAAAATTGTAGGAAAAATTTGCTTATAGGTATTTCAGTCACTTTATATATATTTTTTTTAATTCGAAATTTCGACCGAAAAGTAGAGTGTAGGACCAAATCAAAGAAAATTAAAAAGTTAGGGACTAGTTTGCATTTGAGAAAAACAATTAGGGATCAGTTTGAATTTTGCTCAATAAATCAATCTTAATCTATACTATTATGTATACTATTTATATTATTGTATAAAAATACAACACTATTTAATATTTAATATTTTTGAGATGCCATTTGTTTTTTAAAATTTTATTTATCATTTCTCCTCTTTCACGGCTTTTTTAGTTTCCCTTCTTTTCTTCTCTCTCTCTCTCTCCTCTCTCTATCATCTTTAATCGTCTACTGCTCTTTAATATAATTTCCTTTTATTTTTTTCGTAATTGTTTTTTAATCTTTCATTTTAAAATTATTTTATTTTTTACTTAACACTAATCTTGTGAATATACTAAAATAGTTAAAAAAATATTTTGATAGTATAAATAATATCAAAATTTTAATATGTTATTAAGTTATATTATTATTTTTATTATGTATATAAATTAAGTGTGTCAATATTATTAGTACTAATAACTTAAAAGCTAATTTGTTGCATTTTATAATTTAGACAGATAAATACAATAAAAAACATACTTAGCACAAAAAAGTTGTAGATTTGTGAATATTTGAGACTTGTAGAGCTGTCTTAAGGCAATAGAAATTTGAGGAGTCGTTTGAGGGAATGGCATAGGAAACGACGGCGGTAACAATTTTGCCCCCTTCAACCTTAACAAAAACAGTGGACTACCATTGCTGACATCCCACCATTTGAGGCGCTTTCATCTCTCCTTTCAGGCTCTAACAGACAATGTAGGAACAAAAACTCCATCTTGATAGCACAAACTACGAATTGAGCCGTCGTAGCAACAAACATTCTCGATTTCTTTTTGATGTGGATCACGCGTTTTGGTTGCTACATTTGCACAGACTTTTCTCTGTTGGCCCATTTCCGTGAACCCATCAATTCTTTCAATATCCAAAGGTTGCTGCACGATCACCTGTGATCCCCCAAGAATCTGACAATTTTCTATCTCAGGTTCCATTTTTTTGGTTTCTTTTTAATTCTTCTGTTAAAATTTCATCTGGGTTTTTGTATTCGCTATTTTCTTGAAATTCTGGCATTTAGTATGCTCGTATTCTCGGCTTGTGCCAATTGGTACTCTGAAATTTTTGTATTTGCTGAATACGTATAGTATTATCCGGGAAAAAAGTTACCATCTTTCGCAAGTCTTGATTGAATTTCTATACTATATATGATATTCGAATTTTAGATAGTGGCATGGAGTTTTGAGCTGAACTAACGTTGCCTCGAGATAACGATATTGGTTGGACCAATTCTGATATACGTAGAAAGGTTTAAAATAGGTGCTTGTACGAGTGCCACTCCCGGCCATTGGATTATAGCGGGGTGGTGGCTTTGCCGTCCATTCCCTTTATCCAATGGCGGGTACAGTTAAAACTATTCCGATCATTGTGATGTTCTTGTCATTGATGGTGCCGGCATTTTGCTGTTAAGAGTTAACAATTGTGCCTATTTAAGTGATAGATTTTTGTTCAGGTTAATTTCGGAAACTCCATGATGTTAGCCTGTCTAAAATCCCCTGTAATATGAAAAGATACAATTACAAAAACCCCCCCTTAAGTTTAGTTACATGTTATGGATGCCTTCTAATTGCATGTGGGGTTTGTAATACAAAACCGAACATTAGGGGCACATCGTTTAGTTTTAATACCACATGGGTTTTGCAAAAGCAGGACAAATCTAGGGGTTTATTTTTTATATTTTTGGTGATTAACCCGTTCTGTTATGGAGTTTTGAGCTGAATCACTGTAGTCTTGGATTGTTCTGTTGGTTCATGTTTTTGACTGTGTATGAGATGGAATGGGTTTAAGCTAAGAGCAGTTGGTATGCCTTTTGAAACTTCCTTAATCTTTGAATAAATCTTGTCTTTCTAATACAACTAACTTCTTGCTTTGGGTGTCAGCATTTTCTTGGTTCAGCTTCAATTCTTACAAACACACTATCAAAATCTGCTAGCCTTGTATTTAACAGCTTGGTAAGAGAATTATGGGCTGTTATGAAAACATAAAAAGGGCCCTTTTGTACTTCGAGCGTTGAGACTAGTGATTCTTTCAATTTTACTGATTGAAAGAGGCAGATTATGTAGTTTATTTATAGAAAAAGTTACCAAAAACCATTGAGTTTTGTTCCAATTACAAAAAGAACCTCTCTATCTATTGAAATTACAATTACCACCCTTGCAATTTGCTTCCATCTTACAAATAGTAACTGCCGTTTGTTGTCCTAATTATAACAAGCCCCTTTATTTGTTAGCATCAGGGGGTAATTGTAACTCCCAATACACGGAGAGGATCTTGTGATTGAGGCAAAACGTCAGTGGGTTTTTATCCTTCATGTGTATGAAGATAAAAACTTAGTAGCTCTTCTTTCTGAAATTTGCAGCGCAGTTACTGGCATGGATCGAATGGCAAGTTTGGATAACGATTCGGAGTTCTTGAAGCACTTCTACATCCCTAGCTATATACTTGTTCCAGGTGAAAAGGTTGGATTTTGCCCGGAAGTACCTGAATGCCCTGTTTTGGTATTTATCAATGCCAAAAGTGGCGGTCAGCTAGGTGGTGAACTTCTTATCACTTATCAATCAATACTAAATAAAAAGCAGGTGAAATTAGCTTATGCTTTTGTCTTTTGTTTTTCTTTTTTTTTTTTAAGGAAGTTATAGTTTTTAGAGGAAAAATTGTTTTCAAAATCATTAAAATGCTGATATTGGTAGTGTTGTCCTGATTTAGGATGCTAATGAACTGAGGCTGCTCACGAGCCTAATGAGCCGTCTCAGACAGAGGTTCAGTCTTGACGAACCCGAGCCAAATCATTCTTGTTTGTAGGCTCACAAACTGGCTCGCAGGCTTTCTTTTCTTAATATTTATATTTATGTATATAGTTTCAAATAGTCAATTAATTTCCAAGCTTGGGCTTGAGCTTGAGCCTATGGTTTGTTCATAGTTGAACCAAACAAGCCTAGTCAAGCTTGGCTTGAAGACAAATTGAGCCTATTTTTCTTGGCTTTCTGAACTCGATAACGAGTTCTGTTCATTTGATTCAAGCTCGAGGCATGGCTGAGCTTGTTTCTGTCCCTAGTTCTGATATGAAATATGAAAACCCTCTAGACATAGGGGCATGAATGTAATCTACTGCTGTTAATATTGGCTAGGAATTTTCGACTTTCTTTAATACCATACTACTTCTTTACATGTCCTTATGCCACTGATTTTCAGGTTTTTGATTTAGGGGAAGAAGCTCCTGACATTGTGCTGCGTAGGTTTTTTCTCAATATTCAAAAACTAAAGAATCATGGTGATCAGTTTGCCCCTGAAGTTGAGAAGAACTTGAAAATAATTGTAAGTTGTGCTATGGAATAAAAAGAAAATAAAAAAGATGTAACTAGTGAAATCTAGTGCATGAGAAGTTTATATTTATCTAATAGCCTGTAAATGTACAGGTTGCAGGTGGAGACGGGACAGCTGGCTGGCTTCTTGGAGTGGTTTCTGATCTCCAGTTGTCTCAGCCACCAGCCATTGCTACTGTACCTTTGGGCACTGGAAACAATCTGCCATACGCATTTGGTTGGGTAAGAAAAAGTCGATAATTTGTTAAAAAAAATGATATATGGGATGTTCCGATTGAAAGCGTTTTATATAGCTGTTAAAATAAAGAAATTGTGATTACATCACCTTCAAAATAAGATCTATGTAAATTAAACGAAGCCTTTAAACTAAGCATCTGCATATGAACTTGCACATAAAGTGGTTTATGGGGCTATAATTTTATGTATTTCCTTTTATTTTTCTTGCTTTGGATCACATTGTGCAGTTTGGATGTTTTCATTCTCTATTTCAAGAAATTTTTCTGACCCTTGGAAATTTTCAGGGTAAGAAAAATCCTGAAACGGACCGTAATTCTGTACTCTCATTCTTGGATCAAGTGAGGAAAGCAAAAGAAATGATGATAGATAGGTAACTTGCGTTTGACTTTATTGAATTAAATATTTTTGGTCTTTTCACAGTGATATTTTTACCATTTAAAGCAATATGATTCAAGATGGTCCTTTCTAGACATATTTGTTCTAGGAACTTTCCGAGTATAGCTTCCATGAATGAGGTTAAAATCCTGTTAACTAATTGACATGATCATTGTTCTACTAAATCAGTTAGTTGATTTGTTTATCTTAATTTATATTTTTTTTTCACAAAAAATTTATTGTGACTTTCTTTTTATCCCAAGAAAATCTCTATACATGACCCCTTCCAAAGGTTTTTATTCTTCTCCCCCTAATGTTGCAAAAGACATTTGATTGTCTTCCAGTTGGCACATTCTCATGCAGATGAGAGCACGAAAAGACTCGTGTGAGCCAATTGCTCCCTTGGAGTTGCCGCACTCATTACATGCATTTCATCGGGTTTCTGCAAATGATGATCTCAATGTGGTAAGGACACTCATCGTCACCTCTAGATTCATTAAGAATTTTTATCTTTTATTTTACTGCTTGACAATCTTCATAGGCATGACATTGCTGACAATTATTTTGTTGAAACTTTGGATATACCTTTTGAACAAGTTGTTTATAGCCCAATTTCAGGTTGCACTCTCTAGTTTTTGGTGCAACTTTTGCGTTCGATAGAGTGAAAGGTCAAGGGCGTGATATAAATAGTCTCACAGTTGGTCGATACAACTAGCCTTGTTAGTTGTCTATTTGTCATTCTGAATTTGAAGAGAGTAAACGGGTTTTAGTTTTCCAACAACGATTAATGCTAATGGATCAAACTTAATGCAAAAAATAAGCATGTCTTCTTTCTTTGCAAATGTTGGCAGCATGATATACTGAACCTCGAAGAAACTGCTGATCATTTTTGCATGTAAATGTTTCAGGAAGGTTATGACACATTCCGTGGAGGATTTTGGAACTACTTCAGCATGGGTGAGTGAATGTTTGCTATCTTTCTGGTATTGATAGAATATGATTAGCCAAATAAAAATAGCAAGCTCCATTGTCTCTTTAAGAATCTGTATCCTATTTGGAACATAATTAACTACGTACATAATTTGTCGAACACTTCCCAATTGGTACATTTCATTTCAATTATGGAAGTATGAATAAATTCAGCAACAAAATACTACTTAGCTAATTAATAAATAAGTTAAGTATGCTAATAATAAATTGATAGATGTTTACATAATTGTTTGCAACATTCAAGTACCATAATTACCTTCTCTTCTGTTAATTATGACTAAGTGCTGTAATTTAGAATTTAGTTTGTGTATATGTGTGTTAGAATTAAAGATTTGAATAGTTGTGGATAGGCAAGGTAAGATAAAACTATAGCTTCCTTAATATTTTCATATATTCTTTGTTTAACTGTAACTTGCAAAATTTTCATGAGTCATCTTTCAAATGATTCATTTGTGTAATCTTAATGTAAATAAAAAAAATCATTGTTTTTTTAATACAGAAAAATGCTTTCAAATGACATATAAATATATATATATATATATATATTGAAAGCTTTTTTACTTTTAAAATTGCTTGCCCATTCATATGTATTAAGAGTATTGCTCTTGTACTGAATTTTGAAATTAAGATATAAAAAGTAAAGAAGATTGTGGACTATGTTGCATGCATTCCGCAAATTACTACAGCTTTTTTATCGCGCTTATGTATGATTTGACCCGAATTAAACAAATATTGAAAAGATTTGTTTTGAATGAAAACTCTTGACATAATGAATTGCAAAATAAATAGCACATACTAAAAGATGGGAAATTATTTTGTTTTTATTATATTTTACTTGGGATATGAATAGGCAAATGAAAAAATAGATTATTTAAGACACTTATGTTGCACAAATAATTGTTATATATAATAATCCTTGTTAGAAGGTATAACGTTTGACATAAATCTATAGATATCATGTTCAATTTGGTATCTAAAGTTTTCAATAATGTTGATAATTTCATGAACTCAAAAGTTTTTGCCTGAATGCAATTTTGATAGTCAAATCAAACATTATTGAGTATATTACTTTCTATTTGCAAGATCACAGGGTTTCTTAATCCTCACATAGCATTTTCAAAAATTAAAAAATGAGAAGTACAGCAATTCATAATACCAGTATATCCAATTATCATGTCTATTTCTTCACGAATGCATATAAGTTCAACTTGCTTTGTTGAAATATTATACAGTAATGTTTATATTTTTATTCTCAAACTAGTGCTTTGTCAGTACATAATTCTTTAGATACCAAAAACATTCCCAAGGACTATCAAAATTGCATTTAGGCAAAAACTTTTGAGTTCATGAAATTATCGACATTATTGCAAATGCTAATTCTACTGATCTCAGTACGATAGCTTTCCTCTCTAATAGTTTAAACTTTTAAATGAGGTGGTTATTGAACATATTCTCAAAAATAACCCGATGATAAAAACATTCTCAAGGACTACCATAATTTATCTTCATAAACTTAACCAAAAAAAAAAAAAAAAATTTTTTTCTTCATAAACGGTTTCTAATGTCAAATCCTCCTACTTTTTACTTATCTTCAGGAATGGATGCACAAGTGTCTTATGCATTCCACACACAGCGCAAACTCAATCCAGAAAAATTCAGAAACCAGATCGTTAATCAGGTATAATTGCATAGCATTTAAGATCTATATTGCAGTTATTCTTCTTTCAATATTGTTTGGAAAATTGTTTTCATGTGCCTGTCGTAAAAGCATAATTTATAAAGAAGATGTCTCAAGGTTGTTCTTATGGTAACATGCACAAAGTTTTCACTCATATGAACGGATGGCTAGTGTGTGGTTTTTGTTGCTTTTGTCCTTTTGCCCCCCTTCTGAGTACATTCGATAAGTTTTGTAGTCTTTCAATTCGTTTATTTAAAACTTAGCATAATTCAGTCTGTCTTGCATTTCAGAAAACATATGCAAAGCTTGGATGTCAACAGGGATGGTTTTTTGCTTCTCTTAAACACCCTCATTCAAGGTGAGCTTATATACTTTGTCCAATATTGCATCGTGTTCATCCTCTCTTTCCCCATAATAATTTCTTTTGCAAATGTGATGCAGCAATATATCTCAACTTTGCAAGGTTAAAATCATGAAAAAGCAAGGCGATTGGCAAGACCTCCAAATCCCCCCAAAGTACGAAACTGGTTTGCCTAGAACTAAGGTTATTTTTGGTGCGAAAATTTGGATTGAAGAAAGGATTTGGGGTGACGGATTTCAAATGACTCCATAGTATGTATCAGATTAACTCCAAAAATAGTTCAAAATACGAGCTAATGAGAAATCCATTATAACATGACATAATCCAACAAGTTCAATTGATCTTTTATTATGTCTTTGAAATCCTTAGCTCCAAAGTCATTAATCCAACCAAATTGGCCGTTAAATAAAGCATAGGTATTATATTGACAAACTGGTTGCTTTGAGATTTGAACAGAATACTCTGCTACCTTATGAATTGAATGTCAAAATTAAGAATACATTGGGACCCTTTTTCATTTATCTCTTCTTTGCATGTAGAAACATGTGTTCTTTATTTTGCACTTCTTTCATCTCTTTCAGATAAAACTACCATTAATATTGACTAACTTAAAATTGCTTTTAAATATGACCACCATGGAAAAATGGAGTGGAACTAATTTGTCCTTTTTTTAACCATACAGCATCAGGTCAATTGTATGCCTTAATCTGCCAAGCTTTTCTGGGGGATTTAATCCCTGGGGCAATCCATGGCGTAATGTTAGTAACCCTTTTTCTTTCTTGCTTTGCCAAGAAGAGAATCTAAAATCGACTTATGGAATTTTTTTTGTTTATGAAGATGTTTTTACGTTTGCTTCGCCTTGATGCACAGAAAGAGTTCACTCCGCCTTATGTAGATGATGGATTACTCGAGGTTGTTGGTTTTAAAGATGCTTGGCATGGACTAATTCTTCTTGCTCCAAACGGACATGGGAGGCGTCTAGCACAGGTTTGTCTTCATTTCGTATGTCTGCTACGTTTTGACTTGAAATTGTCTGCATCAAGTGGCGGTTATCGTGATATATACGACTCCATCACTTGGGATTTTGATTTAGTGGGATAGTGTAAGACAGACTATTAGTATATGGAAAGAGATTTGGAGGAGAGAATGGATTTAACAACTGGATAGTTCGTTGAAGAAAACCAAACCTCAAAGGGCATGAATATTTTAATAGTCCACATAATTAATGCATAAAACTATTTCTTTTCTAAAGTATAGAGGAGAAGTAATGCCACTTCAACTCAAGGGGTGCTATACTAGATTTCTTTTAGTTGTGTAGGGCATGCTGATAAGGTTGTTAAGTCTCAGGTTAAGTCGTCATTATTTAAGATGAAGGCTCAAATTATTCAACTATCTTTTATCTATTCTACTTAAAGGGCTCATGGACTCAAAATAAACTTAATAACCACTACATCACTTCTAAAAATCACAAGTTTTTGTGAACACCTTCATTGAATTATATTAGGTTTCTTTCACTGGTGTAGGGTATCAGGATGGAGCCTATGAAAATTCTTTTATGTACTGATTGTTGGAAATTTGGACCCACATTTGCCCAAACAACCATGATTTGTTCCATCTTTGTTTTGTTCTATAAAAAATACTTTAATAAATGATGTGGCATGAATCACAACCGTTGAGTGCATTTGTGGGACCCAAAACTCGACCCATTGAAGAATTTTTCTGAAGTGTGTATAGTATCTATGTTTTTAAGTATTAAATTGACCAAAATATTTGTCTTATGGTTTGTTTGGTAAGAAGGAAAATGGGAGGAAAGAGAGGTGAACGAAGAAAAATGAGGGGAAATAAATCATTTTCCTTAGTTTGATTGCGGGTGGAAAAGTGAAAGGAAAGAAAAAAAAAATTTTGCTTTCGGCCCACCAATCCTTGTTCTCCCCTACACTGGATGGAAAATGAAACGAAAAGATTACAACTATTTTTTCCTTTTCTTTCCATTCATTTTTCTCTCATCCAAACAACCATATGAAGAATTAAAATCCATCAATTTTCTTTCCTTTATTTTCCTCTCATCCAAACAACCATATAAAGAATTAAAATTCACTCATTTTCTTTCCTTTCATTTTCCTCTCATCCAAACAACTATATGAAGAATTAAAATCTACCCATTTTCTTTTCTTTTATTTTCTTTTCTCTCTATTTTCTTTCATTTGCCAAACTCACTGTTAGTATACATGTTAAAGTGCTCATGAATGAAGTTCTTTTATTTTTATTTTTTAAGGAAATAGTATAAACGCTGCTTAATATAAATTCAAATATCCCAAAAATTTAAAGTTACCTTTTAAATCAGTGAACCCATCCACCATTTTTTGTCCAAGAAGTCCAAAAGTTAATTCCTTGACTACGTTACCCTTGATTTATTAATTAAAATACCTAACAAACTGATTTTCTTATTTGGCATTTTCGAAGTTTCTTAAATTAATGTGTATCAAACTATCAATGACGTTTTCATGAACTTTACAAAACACCATTTTTTAATTAAAATGTACTTATTAACGAAAGATAACTTTTTGAATTTTTTAAGATATACAAATTATAGTTGGGATAATTCTATATTTTAAAATCGAACGAACAAATAAAAGAATAAAATCTTTTATTCTCTTTTGAAAAAAGTTTTCTCTACGTGTAGATTAATATAGATAAAACAAACTAATTTATGAAATATTAGGGGTAGCAAATGGGCGGGTTGGGTTGGGTTTGGGTTGGGTTTATATGGATTGTGTTTGAAATGGGTTGGGTACAAAATGGGTTCAAGTAGATGGGTTCAAGATGGGTTGGGTCTGGATTGGGTTGGGTTGAACCCAAATTTCAAAACGAAAAAATGTGTATTTATTATAGTTGGAAGATTGTATCTATCATTATTTACTTTATTATTATTATTATTATTATTATTATTGCTACTACTTTGAAAAATATAAAAAATTTTAGCTACCAATTTAAATCGATTCCTATTATCAATTCAAATTTTTATTTCATTATTTGATAAGTTAAAAAACCAAAAAGTTTCACACACACACACTGCACACACACACACACAGTTTCACACACACACACTGCACACACACAGTTTCACACTGCACACACACACACACACACTGCACACACACACACACACACTGCACACACACACACACAGTTTCACACACACACACACTGCACACACACACACACACAGTTTCACACACACACACACACACACACACACACACTGCACACACACACACACACACACACACTGCACACACACACACACACACTGCACACACAGTGTGTGAAACTGTGTGTGCAGTGTGTGTGTGTGTGTGTGTGTGTGAAAGCACACACAGTTTCACACTGTGTGTGTGTGTGTGCAGTGCGTGTGTCTGTGTGAAACTGTGTGTGTGTGTGTGTGCAGTGTGTGTGTGTGTGTGAAAATGTGTGTGCAGTGTGTGTGTGTGTGTATGTGTGTGTGAGTGATGATAATAAAAGTAATTACAAATTATAAATCCACACATTCCAAACCCATTTGAACCCATTTTAAACCCAATATAAACCCAAAACCATCTTAATCCAATTGGAACCAAACCCAACCCAACCCATTATAAATTTTTTAAACCCAACCCAACCCAACCCAAAACCAATTGAATTGGGTTGAACCCATGAGTTTGAGCCCATTTTGCCACCACTATGAAATATTGATGTGGGTGATTTCTGGTAATGGGTCGATTCGAGTGGAAGAACTCCGCTCGAGAGGCTTTTCAAGTGGGGAGATGGGTTTTCCTACAAAAAAAGGTGAATAAACGTGAACCAATCGAGGAGTTTTTTTTGCTAAGATCCTTTAATAATTAAGTCAGGTATCGAGAGATATAAATCGAATAGAAATATAAGCAGAGTTCTAACTATTAAATGAAAGCTTACCGACCCTAATAAATGCGTGTGTATTTATAGTGCGGCATCTGAGCACTTGGGGGTCCATAAAGTTGGGATTATTTGCGTGAGCAATCCTTGATTTTCCTTAGGCAATCATGATCCCACATAGGTGAATGGATATGCTTAGGCTACTGCCTAGGCAACTACGGTGACTGCACTTAGGATGTAAAAATGAGAGGTCAACCTGTTTGAGCATTAAATAGAGGTATGGGCTAATGTAGCTCGCAATGAATACTTGTATCTTCTGCAAGATTCCATGTTATTGAGGGGCATGAACAAGTCTTTTATTGTCCCCTAGATCTCCAAATTGAGGGGAATTGAGTTGTTGACCCCATGGGTAGTAGCCAGTCGAGCAGTTTTAGAGCCCACTTCACGAGTCCACAATTATCCATTCATGGGCCACACGCTAGTCGCCACGGTGAGATTGTGTGACGTGGTATCTCGTAAGACATGCCACGTCAAATCTATATAGATAAAAGCTATTGTAAGAAGTTTAAAGGTGATTTCATCCAAAAATGAGTAAAAGTTATGATGGTGCTTTTGGGATAAAAAATTGGGTGAGTTGTTTTAATTGGAAGTTAATATTATGATTTTATTAGATGTATGAATTTATATTGAGAGAGTTTGAGTAGTTTTCCTTATTGTTTAGAGCTACATCGACATGTAGAGTAGTGATAAAAATGTTAAGAGTAGCACCTCGATCAAATAGTACATTAGTGATTCGTCTATACGAATAAAAGTCAAATGTTAAAAAAGAACAAATAGGAAAGTATTTAGGTGGTTGACTAGTAAGACGACTATGGGTTGTTTTAGCTTCTAACGATAAACGTGCAATGTAAGCAATTGGGAAGCTGAAACAAAACATTAAAAGAAAAATTGTACCCAGGGTACAAATATGCACCAGCCGGGAATCGAACCCAGGTCTGTACCGTGGCAGGGTACTATTCTACCACTAGACCACTGGTGCTGATTGAGAATTTTGTTGAAGAATGCTTATTAATTTTAAAGCATTTCAAATATTGGATATGAATCAATATTTAATTTATTACAAATATTGATAAATCACACCAACAATATTAACGACAAAGAAATAATGTATGATAGAGTGAAACTAACACGAAGTCCATATGGTACAACAAACGGCCTAATGCCTACAAGAGTTCCAATTTGTCGCTATGAGAGTTACTTTATCTTTGTACAGATATACCTTCGAGTTAAAAAATTCCTTGTACAACCACTCTAAAAGACTACCAAATAAGTCCGAACCGCTAAAAAGAAAATGAAAAGTTCAAATCACTTAATTCAAGCTATTGTTACATGCAGGCACGCCGCATCCGTTTTGAGTTCAGAAAAGTTACGGTTGAGGAAACGTACATGAGGATTGACGGGGAACCATGGAAACAACCTCTTCCAGCTGACGATGACACCGTGGTAATAGAAATCTCTCATCATGGCCAAGTTAAGATGCTAGCTACACATGATTGTATATCCCAAAGTATTGCGGACCCTTCATCTCCATCTTCATCTCCACACGCCCAAGATTGCGACAAGGATAGCGATAACGAAGATGACTATGCCTCTGTTGGGGAGGAGTGGAGAAAATTCGGGGCCGCAGACACCTTGAAGTTCCCGGAAGAGGTTGACATATCTCGGCTCAGTTAATAATCCTCTGTTTGCATTACACACATAAAATGAGACACATTTACAAAATTATACAGTAATTGCTACACTTTTGTAGAAAATGTCTGAATAAACTACACACAAATTTTGACTAGATTGTATTTTTTGTGACGCTATTAAATGTCAAAAGTAGGCTATAGGGGAGTCATTTTCCATTATATCTTTGCCACATAGCATCTACTTATAGTGACAATTTACGGTGTCTCAGTAGTGTCTCATTTTATTTGTGAAGTACATTTGATATGGAAAGATGAGGGGTTGTAGCTCTACTGTAATATTTGATTCACATTTTAAGATGAAATCATTTTGGTATGTGTTTCTAGAATTTAGCATATATTTTCGCAGAACTCATTGAAATCGATGCAACTCAACTATAATAATTCGCATTTTATGATGAATCATTTTGTTATGGTTTTCTGCACAATTCACTGAAAATCTACTGAAGATCACGGTTAAAAGGATCCATTTTATGTTGATTCTTGCAATGCAATTCAAATCTTTTTATTATATTTTTATGCTACAATTTTTTTATACTTACCAATACACACCATGCATATCAACGGATAGTTGATATTTAAAAAAAAAAAAAAAAAGGAATTTGCAGTTTTTCACTCTCTTTTTATTAGTGTTTATTTTTTCCTCTTTTCAAATCTCATCGGTCCAATATATGTGTTGTGTATTAGTGAACGCAACCGAAAAAAAAAAGTTATACAAAAAATGTAATGGAATATTCGGATTGCTTGTAATAGTTCCTTTTTCCAATATGACAATATGAAGAATCAATGGTGATATTGAGAGCTTGATGAAATTTGAGCTAAAAATACGAGGACAAGAATCAAAACACATCGACAGCTGCTAAGGTATTTCTAATATGAACTTAGAACAAAGAAATTGGTAGGGTAAAATGTTTTCGCCAGCTGAAATAGCATTTATATCAGATAAAAACATAAAGCAATAAACATCTAAAATTTCTACTACCATGCAACACTACGAATGTAGCAAACATCCTTTCCTTTTACTGCTCAGAAAACAGGACACGACCTTACAACACAGCAAACAAAGTATTACTATCAAATCTGATCTCCGTGGGTCAGTGCGAAATGCTTGTATTGACATGAAATGATGAAATTACAATTCAAACAAAAATAATACTGTTCTAAAGAAGCTAGTGGTCGATTACCGACATCAAGTTGCCCTTCCCATCACCAGAGTTCAACGCTAAACCACTTAATGTGGCCTCTATATAAACATCCGCATGAACTTCGGAGATCCCACGTGTTTTCTTATAATACATCAACTTCGATATGTGGTACAGCTTCGTTGATGTCAAGAAAGGCAACAGAAACTGTACATTACCGCCCAATAGATTGGTACTCTCCCAAGCATTTTGTGATGGCCTCGTTGGCTTTCTGAGATGCAGCCCTTTCTCCTATTTTCTTTTTCTCTCTGAAATATATAGATAGCGGAAGCAGTTGTTAGAGCTACTTTTCAGCATTTCTACAGGAATACAAAACAGATTGGAGACGAATTTAGAGATTTCAGGAAGAAACTATAACCTGTCAACGTATTCCTTTAACAGTTCTTTTGCTTGAACAAGCTTAGAAAGCAGATTGCGGTAGACATCAAGGTCGCGATCAACACTTTTCTTGTTTACATTTAGTGCAGCACAAAGCTGTCACGCCATTAAAGGAACATATCAGCAAGGAACATATAAGAAAAGGCCTATCAAGGCATGATAAGCAAACAAGAAAATTCTTTTGGAGCTCTTGGAAAATTTGGTTTTGTAAGGCAAAGTAAAATTTGTACATGATATCTTCCATGAAGATGTGTGCCAAGATTGGAAATCCTGTAAACCTATAATATAATTCAGTACACATATACCAAATTCTGAGCCCTCTGTCAATGTATTCAGTGACCACTTGAATCATTATTACATGACCAAATCGATTTCTTTAATTTAAAGCTCTGAAAATTTCTCAACATGATCAAGCATTGAGTAGGGAACATGTGGAGTATTATTTTCATTCTCTCGTATGGTTATTCCACAACCATGAACATGCATTTAGGATGGCTTATCACTGAGAGCATACCCAATTTACCCTTAAACATTTTCCTCAGCACAAGCTAAGCTCTAGACGGGCTAGCTCATGAAATATATATCTCAGGAAACATGCCTTTAGTCATCCCTCTGTGTCATTTTTCTATTCCTCCTTATCTGACCAGGCATGTAATATAGCTACTATGCGGTTTCAGCTAGTTGCAAAAATAGGAAAAGTTCACTGCCACAAGCCCAGCCTAGGATAACATAAAATTCATTAATGGATTTATTACAAAGGAATTCACGGACATGACCTTGTCGATAGTGAAAATATTATCTTTCCCATTGAAAATAAGTAGACATGCACAGATGCATAATAGACTATACAAGCAGCTATTTAGAGATATCTACACATTATCCTAACAGGAGGATAAAGTAGATTTTCATGGGCAAATGGGTCATGACTCAGTTCATTAGTGTTTTCTTATTAAACACATGCAGCTAGGTTCTCGTCTGTGTTCACAAAATCATTAGTAGCTATTATGTAGAAGAGGCTTTAATCTATATCATTTTCATCATTGACTACATAACTGCAAAAATCAATAGTGACTAAGATTTTTTCATGCCAAACTAGTAAAAGCTTTTCTATGGTGAGGCTAAAGTGTTGATTGTTGAGAAACTATATCCAGGACTGCGCATTTGTCATCGTGCTAAAAATTAAAGGTGTCAGACAATGATGCAACTCAAATGTTCAAACCGTACACTACCCCAAGTGCTATGTTTTGGCTATGGCCCCACCAGAGTATAAATATTGTGTACAGGCTTAGAATCCCCTCCCTACCAATTATCACTAGAGCTATCGTCATTGCACAGGCAAACAATCCCCTCTCCAATTTCTTCTATTGAGAATCAAAGCCATGACTTTGGCTTTGATTCAATTTGTTGGAGAATTTAAATTAATAAATAATGACTCTCCCTCCCTAACACCTTAAACTTTTAGATGATGTGATCATTCGACATGGTATCAGAGCCGGACCAAGCAAGATGTCATGTGTTCAAATCTCACCGTCACTCATTTATGAAAAAGAATTTCACGTGCCAGGCTTAATACAAAAAGAAGTTCGCTTGCACGTGCGGGGGTGTGTTGGAGATTTTAAATTAATACATGATGACTCTCCCTCTCTAATAGGTTAAACTTTTAGATGAGGTGGTCATTCAACACAATGGTAATAAAATCTATAGGAATTAGCAATTTCAGCTCAAGAGCCTTCCTATTAGCCGCACTTACGATTCTGAAACACTGGCCTGGCCAGACCATCTCTAGTCTCTACTTCTACTAAGCTTACAATGTTAAAACTATACAACAGCCCAAGCAGCAAGTTTCAATTGTGGCCTCACTACAGAGAATTGATGCTACAGAAGCCACATTTTACTAAAGCCCAGGCATCATGTTTCAACCACCATTTTACAGGGTCTTATAGTAAGAGCAACATATTTGACACAATTTTGCTTCCTTACCTCGAAGACAGAAATCCCGATAAAGATTTTACCTTATCCAAAATTGTTGGCTCACTGGCATTTGCTAACTCAAGCAGGCGGAAGAGACCAACTGCAAAGAAACGACTGTAGCTGAAACTTCCCTGGCTCCCTGCTCTTTGTGCAATGTCCTTCAAAATATCCTCAACTTCTCCCTCTCTGGAAGCAAAATCAACTAATGAGCTAGGCGTCTGTGCCCGGGCCCATTCTTCTAACTTCTGTGCGTCAACCCTGCAACATGAAAACTTGTTTCCATATATTACACTACCCACCTGAATCAGAAGGCTTTGTATATTGTATAGGCCACCTGAGTCAGAAATTAGGCTATGACCAGATTTATCGAAACACTTTTATAACACACATGCAGTTGACAGTACTTCAAATCAGAAAACATTTAAACTCAGTAGAATAGCAGATGCCTTTAGAATAAGCCTAAACAGTTCGAAATTAAAATTGAAGGAAAATTAGTTTTAAGAGAGTAAGAACTTCACAAAAATTATGGAGGCATATCAATTACTACACATACATGCAAACAGATTCATACAAATTTGACTAAATTTAGCACAAGCAAAATGGAAAAAAGACAACCATAAAATGATATAAGACGTGCCTGTATTGGGCAGGATCCTCATTTAAAGCCTCAATATATGCTTTGAAGATGGCATCTCGGTCCTCATCACTGGGGTAGCCCTCCATGAGCTGATCATACACGGTAACAAAACCGAGAGCAAACACAGGATCATATCGGTACGACCTCTTGTACCTCATCAAATGCTGCTGTACAATCAGCTCTTGTAATACCGTGTTGTATATACTAGGAATTGGCCTCTTATATGCCTTCAAGAAATTCAACTTTGTCTGAGATACAGTAGGCACATCTGAAACCAGTGAAAACCCCAGGAAAAAAAAATCAGACCAAATAACTAAAATCAATCAAAATCGATAGAGCAAGTTAGCAAACCTTCACTTGCAACGAAAAACATAGTATTAACCAATGGCACCAAACCATCAACATTATAATTTACTCTACCAAAAGACAATTGCACGATACTCAAAACACTTCAACAAATTTGCCGAAATGCACCAGCATAACAATGAAACATAACACCAAAAATCCCTCACTGAGTTCACTTCACCCCCCGCACCCCCCCCCCCCCCCACGCCCCCAAAAAAAGAAAACACAAAAATAATAAAATAAAGTAAAAATAATAACTTGCCTGTCGTAGAGGACATGCAATGGACCACCATACGAGCGGAGCTCGAAGCACGAAAACTACACGAATCATACGACACCGTACTGCGGAGCTTAAAACCATCGAAGCTTGTATAATTGCGAGCTGAAAATTTCCTGTCAGGGGATTGAGCTACGGCGGTGAAAGATACCGAAGTGACGGCCGCCATTGATGAAACAGGAAATTAATCCAAATTTCTTCGAAAAGAAAAAAGGAAAAAATTGAGAAATGGATTTTTAAGAGAGATTATCCGGCTTTGATTTTTTGTTTTTGCGATTTTCAGTTGTAAGGATTCAGCCAATGGGAATTTGACACGTTGGTTTCTAGATGAGATACTGACCTCTCATTGTGCTTGTATTTTTTCCTTTGTATTTTGTTTTATTATTTTACACATGTATGAAAGAAAAGGGTACACACGTGTGTGGTCATGGTATTTTACATGGACTCACTTCATATCTTCTCTTAATCTTAAATAGTTTATACGTTTCTAAAATTAGAGTGAAAATTTACCCGTCGTTTGGTTCTTGAATTTTGATAAGAAAAATAAGATAATTTTTTTTATTTTACTTCAAATAATAATATTTTATATTTTTATTTTTAATTATTTCTATTCTCTTTCTATTTTTTTTCATCAAAATTTTTATTCTAACATTAGTGTGACCTGAAATCATATTTTATGATGAGGATTGAAAAGGTAAAATATAATTATAGGTTAAGACTTAAAAGGGTGTTTCTAAAAGTTCAAAAAAATAAAAAAGTGATTATGTGTTCTCGGCTTAAAGTGATAAAAGAGTATTTTATTTCTCAATTTCCGCTTCTAAAGTGCTCAAGAAAAAATAAAAAGTGCAAAATTTGAAAGCATCTCCATCCTTATTTCTACTTCTAGTGATCTTAAAAAAGTTGCAACTTTTCCAAACATGTCCTAAACAGTTCATATCATTTTCTTTAATAATGAAAATTGAAGTTTTTTAAAGATATCTAAAGTCTTTTATTTTACAGCAGAGATGGAGCCGAAAGGGATTGTAAAGTGAGCTGACATTCCCTCAAGTCTATATAAATTCATATTTTATGTGTTTGTTCATTTAAATTTATTTTAAAGTTGAAATTAAATTCTTATTAATTTATTGGTAGTCATTATTTAGTTGAGGGTAACCCAAATAATATTAAAGAAAGTGTTTGGTAGCTATTGTTTTTTTTTTCCCCTTTCTTTTCTTTTGTTTTTGATGATCAGTGTTTGGTAGCCATTGATTGATAAAAGCATTAAGTCGTGTAATTCTCCCCACGGCGAGAAAAGTAGCATCAGAATAGAAGTTTTAACTTTCCATCACCTCTCAAATCCATTTATTTATTTATTTTCCCAAGTCTGTCAACATTTGAATAGGTGAATGCTCCATCATTATTTTCACCACTACCATCTGAGAAATAAGTTATACTGACATCATTTTTATTTACAACCGTGTGTAAAAGAACTTGACGCAAAAAAAAAAATGAATTTGAGTCGAATTTGGTTCAAGTTGATGATTTGCTCACGAAAAATTTCGATTTGATTAATCAATCATCAAACTGTTGTGGCAATTGGAGGGGTGGAATTTTGGATTGGACTATATTGAATTGTGTTGAAAATAGGTTTGATTTGTACTCGAAGAGTCATTGATGTAATCCGATGAGATGTATTCAAAAAAAAAAAAGAAAATGGAATTCAAAAAATAGGTTGGAGATGGGTTAAGTTGAAAATTAGTTGAAGGTGGATTATAAATGGATCGAGGGTAGATTGTAGATAGGTTTGTAATTATTTTTAATGGATGCAAGGCATCATTTTGTGTTTTTAATCAAAACGAAAAAAAAAAATGAGATTAATAATTCGTATACTCTTTACACTACTAGAAAACAGCGATTCAGCCATGAATTTTTAGCCACAGACAGAATCGGTTGCCAGTAGCTACGGAAATGGCCACGGATTAAGGAAAAAAACGAAAACATATGGCCACAGATTTTTCCGTCGATAAGCAGACAAATATCCGTGGCCATATAATTTTTTTTAAAAAAAAAACATAAATGTTTTTGTCCAATAATAAATTAAATATTTTATTAAAAAAAGTTGGACTTGGCCACGGATAAATCCGTGGCCAAGAAATAAAATTATTTTACTTTTTTTTTTTGCAAAGTGGCCACGGATTTATCCGCTGCCACATAAATTTAAAAAAAAAACATAAATATTTTTGCCCCAGTAAAAAATTAATTTTTTTTTTAAAAATAGTTGGAATTGGCCACGGATAAATCCGTGGCCAATAAATAAATTTATTTTTCTCTTTTTTTAAGCAGAGTGGCCACGGATTTATCCATGGCCATATAATTTTTTTTAAAAAAAAACATAAATATTTTTGCCGAATAATAAATTTATATTTTTTTTAAAAAAAGTGGGATATGGCCACGGATAAATCCATGGCCAAGAAATAAAATTATTTTTCTTTTTTGTTTTATGCAAGGTGGCCACGGATTTACCCGTGGCCACATAAATTTTAAAAAAAAAAACATAAATATTTTTGCCCCAGTAAAAAATTAAAACTTTTTTTAAAAATAGTTGGAATTGGCTACGGATAAATCCGTGGCCAATATATAAATTTATTTTTCTTTTTTTTTTAAGCAGAGTGGCCACGGATACAACCGTGGCCATATAATTTTTTTTTAAAAAAACATAAATATTTTTGCCGAATAATAAATTTATACTTTTTTTAAAAAAAGTGGGATATGGCCACGGATAAATCCGTGGCCAAGAAATGAAATCATTTTTATTTTTTGTTTTATGCAAGGTGGCCACGGATTTACTCGTGGCCACATAAATTTTTTAAAAAAAACATAAATATTTTGCCCCAGTAAAAAATTAAAACTTTTTTTAAAAATAGTTAGAATTGGCCACGGATAAATCCGTGGCCAAGAAATAAATTTATTTTTCTTTTTCTTTAAGCAGAGTGGCCACGGATTTATCCGTGGCCATATAGTTTTTTTAAAAAAAACATAAATGTTTTTGCCGGGTAATAAATTTATATTTTTTTTAAAAAAAATTGGGATATGGTCATGGATAAATCTGTGGCAACTAAATAAATTTCTTTTTCTTTTTTTTTTTTGCGGAGTGGCCACGGATAAATCCGTGGCCAAGAAATAAAATTAGATTTTTTTTTAAAAGATGATTAGGGGCCATGGATAAATTCGTGGCCAATAATAATTTTTTTTTTCTTTTAAATTTTACGTGCCTCGCTTAAATCGAGCGGCCCGACATTACGGGGCATTAAAACATTTGAGCCATTCCAAAATCATCACATTTTCGTCACGGTTATTATATTTTCCCTTCTTATGCGTTGAAACTTGCAGTTTGATCAACGAAAACACGTTCTTCTCTTTCAGTGATATATACGAATGACTTCGTATTCCGGTGTCAATGTGCGCTAACGTCAATTAAATTGAATAGGAATCATCAAAAAAATGGACTTTAGAGCAGATTGATTAGTGTTGAAGTTGTATTGCGCCAATCGTGCGGTTCGGTCTAACCTAATTAACAAAAACGCACGATTTGAAAAAAGTCAACTCTGAGTTTTGACTCTTGCCCACGGATTTATCCGTGGCCAAGTAACAAATTTATATTTTTTTTTAAAAAAGTGGGATATGGCCACGGATAAATCCGTGGCCAATAAATAAATTTATTTATTTATTTATTTTTTAGCGGAGTGGCCACGGATAAGAAATAAAATTAATTTTTTTTAAAAGACGGGTTGGGGCCACGGATAAATCCGTGGCGAGTAATAAATTTTTTTTTTCTTTTAAATTTTACGTGCCTCGCTTAAATCGAGTGACCCGATATTACGGGGCATTAAAACGTTTGAGCTATTCCAAAATCAACACATTTTCGTCACGGTTCTTATATTTTCCCTTCTTATGCGTTGAAATTTGCAGTTTGATCGACGAGAACACGTTCTTTTCTTTCAGTGATATATACGAACGACTTCGTACTCCAGTGTCAATGTGCGCTAACGTCAATTAAATTGAGTAGGAATCATAAAAAAAATGGACTTTAGAGCAGATTGATTAGGGTTGACGTTGTATTGCGTCAATCGTGCGGTTCCGTCTAACGTAATTAACGAAAACGCACGATTCAAAAAAAGCCAACTCTGAGTTTTGAGTCTTGGCCACGGATTTATCCGTGGCCAAGTAACAAATTTATATTTTTTTAAAAAAAGTGGGATATGGCCACGGATAAATCCGTGGCCAATAAATAAATTTATTTTTGTTTTTTTTTTAGCGGAGTGGCCACGGATTTAAATAAAATTAATTTTATTTTAAAAGAAGGGTCGGGGCCTCGGAGTAATAAATTTTTTTTTTCTTTTAAATTTTACGTGCCTCGCTTAAATCGAGCGGCCCGACGTTACAGGGCATTAAAACGTTTGAGCCATTCCAAAATCAACACATTTTCGTCACGATTCTTATATTTACCCTTCTTATGCGTTGAAATTTGCAGTTTGATCGACGAGAACACGTTCTTCTCTTTCAATGATATATATGAACGACTTCGTACTCCGGTGTCAATGTGCGCTAACGTTAATTAAATTGAGTAGGAATCATCAAAAAAATGGACTTTAGAGCAGATTGATTAGTGTTGACGTTGTATTGCGCCAATCGTGCGGTTCCATCTAACCTAATTAACAAAAACGTACGATTCGAAAAAAGTCAACTCTGAGTTTTGACTCTTGGCCACGGATAAATCCGTGGCCAATAAATAAATTTATATTTTTTTTTTTTTAGCGGATTGGCCACGGATAAGAAATAAAATTAATTTTTTTTAAAAGACGGGTCGGGGCCACGGATAAATCCGTGGCCAGTAATAATTTTTTTTTTCTTTTAAATTTTACGTGCCTCGCTTAAATCGAGCGGCCCGACATTACGGGGCATTAAAACGTTTGAGTCATTCCAAAATCAACATATTTTCGTCACGATTCTTATATTTACCCTTCTTATGCGTTGAAATTTGCAGTTTGATGAACGGGAACACGTTCTTCTCTTTTAGTGATATATACGAACGACTTCGTACTCCAGTGTCAATGTGCGCTAACGTCAATTAAATTGAGTAGGAATCATAAAAAAAATGGACTTTAGAGCAGATTGATTAGTGTTGACGTTGTATTGCGTCAATCGTGCGGTTCCGTCTAACGTAATTAACGAAAACGCACGATTCGAAAAAAGTCAATTCTGAGTTTTGACTCTTGGCCACGGATAAATCCGTGGCCAATAAATAAATTTATATTTTTTTTTTTAGCGGATTGGCCACGGATAAGAAATAAAATTAATTTTTTTTAAAAGACGGGTCGGGGCCACGGATAAATCCGTGGCCAGTAATAATTTTTTTTTTCTTTTAAATTTTACGTGCCTCGCTTAAATCGAGCGGCCCGACATTACGGGGCATTAAAACGTTTGAGCCATTCCAAAATCAACATATTTTCGTCACGATTCTTATATTTACCCTTCTTATGCGTTGAAATTTGCAGTTTGATGGACGAGAACACGTTCTTCTCTTTTAGTGATATATACGAACGACTTCGTACTCCAGTGTCAATGTGCGCTAACGTCAATTAAATTGAGTAGGAATCATCAAAAAAATGGACTTTAGAGCAGATTGATTAGTGTTGACGTTGTATTGCGTCAATCGTGCGGTTCCGTCTAACGTAATTAACGAAAACGCACGATTCGAAAAAAGTCAACTCTGAGTTTTGACTCTTGGCCACGGATAAATCCGTGGCCAAGTAACAAATTTATATTTTTTTAATAAAAGTGAGATATGGCCACGGATAAATCCGTGGCCAATAAATAAATTTGTTTTTCTCTTTTTTCAGCGGAGTGGCCACGGATCAAGAAATAAAATTAATTTTTTTTAAAAGACGGGTCGGGGCCACGGATAAATCCGTGGCCAGTAATAATTTTTTTTTTCTTTTAAATTTTACGTGCCTCGCTTAAATCGAGCGGCCCGGCATTACGGGGCATTAAAACGTTTGAGCCATTCCAAAATCAACACATTTTCGTCACGATTCTTATATTTACCCTTCTTATGCGTTGAAATTTGCAGTTTGATCGACGAGAACACGTTCTTCTCTTTCAGTGATATATATGAACGACTTCGTACTCCGGTGTCAATGTGCGCTAACGTTAATTAAATTGAGTAGGAATCATCAAAAAAATGGACTTTAGAGCAGATTGATTAGTGTTGACGTTGTATTGCGCCAATAGTGCGGTTCAATCTAACCTAATTAACGAAAACGTACGATTCGAAAAAAGTCAACTCTGAGTTTTGACTCTTGGCCACGGATTTATCCGTGGCCAAGTAACAAATTTATATATTTTTTTAAAAAAAGTGGGATATGGCCACGGATAAATCCGTGGCCAATAAATAAATTTATTTTTCTTTTTTTTTTAGCGGAGTGGCCACGAATAAGAAATAAAATTAATTTTTTTTTAAAAGACGGGTCAGGGCCACGGATAAATCCGTGGCTAGTAATAAATTTTTTTTTCTTTTAAATTTTACGTGCCTCGCTTAAATCGAGTGGCCCGACATTACGGGGCATTAAAACGTTTGAGCTATTCCAAAATCAACACATTTTCGTCACGGTTCTTATATTTTCCCTTCTTATGTGTTGAAATTTGAAGTTTGATTGACGAGAACACGTTCTTCTCTTTCAGTGATATATACGAACGAGTTCGTACTCCAGTGTCAATGTGCGCTAACGTCAATTAAATTGAGTAGGAATCATAAAAAAAATGGACTTTAGAGCAGATTGATTAGTGTTGACGTTGTATTGCGCCAATCGTGCGGTTCCGTCTAACGTAATTAACGAAAACGCACGATTCGAAAAAAGTCAACTCTGAGTTTTGACTCTTGGCCACGGATAAATCCATGGCCAAGTAACAAATTTATATTTTTTTAAAAAAAGTGGGATATGGCCACAGATAAATCCGTGGCCAATAAATAAATTTATTTTTCTTTTTTTTTTGTGGAGTGGCCGCGGATTTATTCGTGGCCAATAAATAAAATTAATTTTTTTTTTAAAAAACGGTTAGGGGCCACGGATAAATCCGTGGCCAGTAATAAATCCGTGGCCACGGATTTTTTGCTTGTAATTTATTTAATTAATTGAAGTAGTGTTGATTTTTATTGTTTTATCTCATTACTGTCCTGATATTTTACTTCATTTTTACTGTAGACCGAGAAATATGGACATCGGCCTTCAGTAGACGAGACATTTGCGGCCCTCCATTGTTCACTTGCCGATGATGGAACTGAGCATTATGTCGATGACCGAGCAAGTGCTACTTTGGTAGTTTTATAATAATTTTTATCGTCACTTATTATTTTTAAAAATATTTTTATAACAATTATGTATGTTGTCTTTGTAGGAGAGCTTTAGAGCAAATTATGACGAAGCTTGTTCTCGAGCCGCCGAAAATGCACAGGGCGGACCTATTCAGCAACATGATAAGTTGGAGGTAAAAGTCAAAAGTGTATTTATTAGATGTATATATATATATATATGTATTAATATATATATATATATACTTTATTAAAAAAATATATATGCTTTAGATTTGGAAGCAAACAGTCGGCAGTCCAAAGAAGGGTCGTTGGTATGGGGTTGCCGGTGGACCCTCTACCGTGACAGTTGAGTCTTCTGGCTCATGGACTGACTTAAACACTTGGGTTGACGCCAAGACAGAGGAGCTCACACAAAAGATGAGCGAGTTAGAGGAGAAACACAGTCAAAAGATAGCCGAGATGGAAGAAAAGCATAGTCAAGAAATCTCCAGCCTTCAGAAAACTGTGTCCCTAATGGCAGCCAACCTAAAGAAACTCACGCGTCGATTAGCTCCGCGGCGTAAGAAGGGCTCTACTTCATCTGCTCCTGTTGCTCGGGATGAAAATGAAGGCGACGATGACGAGGATGATGGAGACGATGATGTTCCGACTTTTGATCTTTAAAAACGTTTATATATGCATTATTGTATGAATTATTTTGTATGATTTCATGTACTAAACTTATCGAATAATATTAATTATTAATTATATATATGCTATATGGATTATTAGTATTACATTGATATACAGTTCGTTAGTATTTAGGCTTGTTGGTATTTTGAATTTTGGAAAAAAAATTGCAGGTTTTGGGATATATTATAACAAATTAAATATTGAAAAATTATGTATATATAATCCGTCGCTATTTTGATTATTTAAAAAAATAAAAAATATGGCCACGGATAAATCTGTGGCCAATCTAAAAACGTTTTTAATTTTTTTTATTATTGGCCATGGATTTATCCGTGGCCATGTTTTTATTTATATTTAAAAATCTAAAACATGGCCACGGATAAATCTGCGGCCAACCTATTAAAAAAATTTAATTTTTTTTTCTATTGGCCACGGATAAATCCGTGGCCACGTTAATAATATTTTTAATTTTAATTTTAATGTTTTTTTATCCGTGGCCAACCTACTAAAATTTTTTAATTTGTTTTCTATTGGCCACGGATTTATCCGTGGCCACGATAATAATATTTTTAATTTTAATTTATCCGTGGCCAACAAAAAAAAAAATTAAATTTTTAATTTTTAATTTTAATTTAAGCTAAATAAGAATTTAAATTTTTTTTATTACACGGATTTATCCGTGGCCAAACAAAAAAAAATCTGTGGCTATATATCCGTGGCCAGTTTTAGCCACGCCACTTTTGGCCACGGAATTTTTCCGTGGTCAAATTCGTAGCCTTTTATTTGGCCACGGATTTTGGCCATAATCCGTGGCTAAATTCGTCGCCTTTATATGATTGTAAATTACTAAAATGAATTGCAATCAAATAAAACAATATATATTTTGTTGTTTATTGGATAACTCGTTTAAGACCCAGTATGAAGTGCGTCGTGTGCAATCAACCATCAATTTTGTGGAATGGTGAGCCTTCGAACTCACTACAAACATTTTGCAGGTTGAGACAACGGGATCCTCTCTCCCCATATTTTTTCATTTTATATATTGAGCGCTTATCATACATGATCCAACAGGCGATTGATAATAAAGCCTGGAAACCGTTGCAAGTTTGTAAAGGTGGACCAATGATTTTGCATCTCATGTTTGCGGATGATAGCCTCTTGATGGCAGGGGCAACAATAAAGAACACATACACTATTAAGAGGATACTATCCCAATTTTGCGAGGTATCGGGGCTCAAGATTAATCTAGATAAATCCAAGATCCTATTTGCTCAAAGAATATATGCAAATTGTAGATCTAAGATTTCGTCTATTTTAAATATTGGCATTACATAAGATCTTGGTAAGTATCTCAGGATTAAAGTGTTTCAGCATTGAAACCAAGTCTCCAACTATTCAGGTCTTATCGAGAGGGTCTCATTAAGGCTCACAGAATGGAAAGCTAGGTATCTTAACATGGCAGGACGAACAACTTTGATACAAAATGTAGCAGCGGCAATTCCCGTCTATGTTATGCACACGGACCTATTGCCATTGAAAGTCTGCAAACAATTTGACAAGGCCAATAGGAACTTCCTTTGGGGATCATACAGAGAAAACAGAAGGGTTCATCTAGTGGGATGGAGTAAGGTCTTAAGAAACAAAAAAAGATGACGGGCTTGGACTTAAGGAGGCTCACAAGACAAATATGGCACTGCTTGCGATGACAGGTTGGCGTGTCCTGAAGAGAGATAATACTTTGTGGGAGGAAATCTTTAGGAAGAGATACCTCAAGAATGAAGGTATATTGGGACACAACCTGAAAACTCACGGGTCTCCGGTTTGGAAAGGAATTGTTTTGAGCACTAAAACAATTGCTGGGCCAATCCACTGGAAGATTGGCAATGGGAAATCGATTGACTTTTGGAATGATAAATGGACAAGGGAAAGGAGTATCGCTTAACAAATATCGATGGAAGTGGAACAGGATGACAAGAATGTGACGATTGAATAAATGGTTAGTCAAGATGGGGAATGGTATTTCTCTCGACTCAGAAAAATCATCCCTGATGAAGTAAAGGTCAAAATTAAAAGCATTCCTATTCCTTCGCACAGGGATACTAATGACGCTATCGTGTGGAAGGTAGAACCAAACAGTAAATTCACATGGCCAATTCTTAAAATTTATTTGGGGGGTTGCTATACATTAGGTTGCTTTAAGGTAAATGTTCCAAAAGCCCTGCTAGAAATGGGCCTATTAATGATAACACTAGTAGAGGTTAATTTAGGATTAAAACCATTTTTGGTTGAAATCCATAAACAAAGCCTCAAAAGAGTTGTCTGTGTGTTAAAAGGCAAAATGCCAATGTCCCACATTGGTTTTATAACTGACATTTTTAGTATTTATATGGTTAAGTGTTACTTTAGTATGAACTAAACAACTACGTATAGTATATGGGTAACTCCACATGTGTGCGCCACCCCTCTGCCCCAACCCGGCCTCGGCCGTGAGCCTTGAGCTTTGAGTCACAACTATTTGGGCAAATTGTCTTGGTTTTGGACTGATCTTTTATTGAAATAGCCCTATAGTAACGTTTATATTTCAAATTCATGTTACTGAGAAACTGTTGGGTTGACCTAAATGCGTTTTCCTAGCGGTCAATACTCCAGCAGCTTTTACAGTCAGGTTCATTGTCTGACCATTGACAACAAGAGCGATTTCAATAGGCTTTCAATACCCAACATTTATACTGGCTATCTCCCCTCACTTATAAATTGCTGCGTAATATCCCCCCTGAAGATACACAACAAACATACATGAAAAATATTTCAGATATCATTTCTCTTTGACTAGATCAGTGTTAGAATTATTCTGTGAGTGCACCCTCGTCTTGTGAGAATAAAATATCATTCTAGTACTTCTATATTCATGTGCTTGCTTACATATACATAATTGATAGTGGATTAGCTTTTGAAGTAAGATTCAAAGTAGCAGTACGGTTTGGAACAAATCTTTGGATTGACTTATATTGGAAGGAGTATCACTAGCCCATCGTACTGGTTAGTGGGGTTGATTTTTCTTTATGGCTAACCGATTCTTCCTGATAATTCAATCGTTGCAATACAAATTACAATACAATAAGTTCACTAAACTTTGTTGTTATTTTATTTGTATTCGGTGTTTGTTTGATTGATTTTGGCTATTGTGTTTTATTGAAACTGTTGTTACAATTATATTTATATGTTCAAACAAACCCCCCCTATGAATATCTTGTATTTGTTGATATTCTAAAGTTATTGTTTTCCAACAAGTCCTCTATTTTCAGAATACCCTTTCCTCTTTTATGAAAAGTACTCATCCATGTATTCTTTTCTAGAATGTTGAAGTCCATTTATTCCTCAATTTAATTTCCTAATGGAAGTTTATAATTGGAACCATATCATATTTGATTCATAGGCAAATTTAAATCAATTTACACTATCAAAAGAAAAGAAAACTTGCATATAACCACTACTATAAAGCTTCTTATAAAAATATATTGTATATATTTCTCTTCAACGAACACAAATTTTATTCTTCTTCCTTGTTCTGTAGCCTGATTTTAAAATCTTGTAATTTATATTTAAATCAATTGGGGAGATCGTTCAAGATATCTTCCCACAATTGTTATATTTATGCTATCTATAAGAATGTTTACCGAAAAGATGAATTTAGCTCCGTCAAAGAACGTGGCAACACATTTTTAGTTCATTGTGGTGAGAGCACTGAAATTGTGTTTTCTTCACATATTATAACTAATAAGGCTGAAAGACTTTTTTCGGTCACTGAACTTGTTATCTAAAACGGAGGTCAGATGAGTAGAATTTCATTTAAAAACAATAAAAAATAAAAAGATTTCTCACTTACTTTTCAGCAGGTACAGAAGACAATCTTGTTGTTAATTAGTTTGAGAAATTGTTGATATACACCCTGTCATATAAGAGGGTATCTGAAAGGTGTATAAATTGTTCACAAAACTAAAGTCTTTTTTTGTCCCACATTGAGTTTATTTAGTAATATTTATTGCTTTATTATTAAATTGTGGAACTTATGATTGAATTTGAAAGGTTACATGCAGTGCAGTGCAATGCAGCCCGCACCCGTACATGTGCCAAGGCTGGAGCCGTGTCGCTTAGTCGTATTGACGCTTTAGGTGCACTTTGAACGTACGCATCATCACGAGGAGTCTAGCCAAGAGTCTTTTGCTCGGAGATTGACCCAAATTGCAAATAATCTGAATATCAACAATTAAATATTTAAATTTGAATCGGTTTGTTGGTTGATAGTGTACAGTTTCAAAAATTGAAATTGTTGGACTATGTTGCATGGACACAACGACATGGAAAATCTCAAAATTTTAGGAGAAGACATAGCTCTGACACGGCTATTAAATAATATATTATATATACTATATTATATATTTATAATTTATTAAATTAAAGTATGTGATAGAGAAATAGTAATATTCATCATTAAAACAAGCGTCTTTTAAAATCAAATACATGATTAAAATAGAAGGAATTCATCATCATTTAAATATCTAAATACAAGTAAGTAAAAGAGTTAACACAAATTATAAAATACAATTGTCTAATCATTCAAATTTCACTACTAGAAAACAGGAATTTAGCCATGGATTTGGCCACGGAAAAAATCTGTGGCCAAATGTGGCGTGGCTAAGCTTAGCTATGGACCATGGCCACGGATTATTAGCCATGGATTTGGCCACGGATTTATCCATGGCTAACATTATATTTGGTCACGGATATTTCCGTGGCCAACCTTTTTTTATTTTTTTTAAAAAATTACATTTAGCCACGGATTTTTCCGTGGCCAAATCCATGGCTAACAAAATTAATATTACAAAAAAAATTCAAACCAGGTAGGAACCCAGCAGCCAGCTCTGGCCAAGCGGCTGCACTCGCGCGAGCCACAGCGCCCAAGCGCACCGCACCAGCCGCTGCCCCTAACCCACTGCGCCAAACTCCATAATTTGGATTTTAGCATAACTTGAGGGATTCGAGGTCGAGACCTCTAAGTCATTGCCCAACGTGCTGCTGCTAGGCTATGTGGTGTTTGTTTGCCTAATTAGATTGTCAATCACTTATATGCAGGTATATATTTTACTAATTTATACATATTAAGTGACTATATTTTATTAATTCATACTTATTATAATTTAATTAAGAAATATTAAATTGTGCAAATTATAATTCTTTCTAATTTAACTTTTACCCACAAAAAAATTTGTGATAAAAAAATCAAAATTAAAAAATTTAACGTTGAACTTATCCAAATGTCCCGTTGACTTTTTCCGAATCGTGCGTTGTCTTTAATTGGGTAAGATGGAACCATACGATTGGATTAATACAACTTCAAAACTAATCAATCTGCTTCAAAGTAGTATTTTTTGATAATTCCTATATAAATTAATTGACGTTAGCATACATTGACACTGAACTACGAAGTCATTCGTATATACCACTGAAAGAGAAAAACGTATTCTCGTGAAGCAAATTGTAATTTTTAACGCATAAGATGGAAAAATATAATAATCGTGATGAAAATAATACGATTTTGAAATGGCTCAAACCTTTTTGTGCCCCTTAATGTCGGATCGGGTGATTTAAGTGAGTCATTTAAAATTATGAAAAAATTAAAAATTTGGCTTGGCCACGGATTCCAATTTTTTTTTTATAAAAAAATTAAATTTATTTGTTGGCCACGGATAGTCCAATTTTTTTTTTTTAAAAAATTAAATTTATTTGGTGGCCACGGATTTATCCATGGCCAATAGTCAAAATGTCCGGTTGACTTTTTTCGAATCGTGCATTTTCGTTAATTAGGTTAGACGGAAGCGTACGATTGGAATAATATAACTTCGAAACTAATCAATCTGCTTCAAAGTTGTATTTTTTGATAATTCCTATATAAGTTAATTGACGTTAGCATACATTGATACTGGACTACGAAGTCATTCGTATATATCACTGAAAGAGAAAAACGTATTCTCGTGAAGCAAATTGTAATTTTTAACGCATAAGATGGAAAAATATAATAATCGTGATGAAAATAATACGATTTTGAAATGAATCAAACCTTTTTGTGTCTCGTAATGTCGGATCGGGCGATTTAAGTGAGTCATTTAAAATTATAAAAAAATTAAAAATTTGGCTTGGCCACAGATCAATTTTTTTTTTTAAAAAAATTAAAATTATTTATTGGCCACAGATAGTATACATTTTTAAAAAAAAATAATTTTATTACTTAGCCACGGATAAATCAGTGGCCACTATGCATTTAAAAAGAAAATTAATAAATTTATTTCTAGGTCACGGATTTATCCGTGGCCAAGCCCAACTTTTAAAAAAAAATTTAAATTTATTATTGGGCCATGGATTTATCCGTGGCCAAGAGTCAAATCTTGTAGTTGACTTTTCACGAATCGTGCGTTTTCGTTAATTAGGTTAGACAGAACTATAAGATTGGAGCAATACAACTTCAACACTAATCAATTTTGCTCTAAAGTCCATTTTTTGGTAATTCCTACATAAGTTAATTGACACCGAAGTACGAAATCATTCGTGTATATCATTGAAAAAGAAAAACGTACTTTCGTTGATCAAACTGCAATTTTCAATGCATAAGAAGGGAAAATATAAGAACCGTGACGAAAATTTGACGATTTTGAAATGGCACAAACCTTTTAATGCCCCGTAATGTCGGGCCGCGTGATTTATGCGAGCCATTTAAAATTTAAAAAATAAATAAATTTATTTATTAGCAACAGATTTATCCGTGGCCAATATGCATTTTTTTAAAAAATGTTTTTATTTCTTGGCCACAGATAAATCCGTGGCCACTATGCATTTAAAAAAAAAATTATTTCTTGGCCACGGATTTATCCGTGGCCAAGCCCAACTTTTTTTAAAAAAATTTAAATTTATTATTGCTAAAATGTAAATTTAAATTAATAAATTTTTAAATTTATATCCGTGGCCAAAAACATTTATGCTTTTTTTTAAAATTTATATAGCTATGGAATTTTGTGTATTTAGCCGTGGAAAAATCCGTGGCCCCATGTTTTCGTTTTTTTCCTTAATCCGTGGCTATTTCCGTAGCTACTGGCAATCGATTTCGTCCGTGGCTAAAAATCCGTGGCTAAATCGCTGTTTTCTGGTAGTGTTTGTTATAACATCATGATCATTATGATGTTGTTCGACTCCGGCTTCATCCACAAATAAAACAGACTCCAATTTTAGTTCATCAAGGGAGAGATTTGCAATCTCGAGAATACCAACATCATCCATAGACTCAAATGCATCACCACCCACATCCCACATTTTGGTTTCACCTTCCATATATTGTGGAGTCTTTCTTGAGAAAGTCGAAGATTACTATGCACAAAAACCAAATTTTGAGCACGTTGTGGAGTGATTTGATTCCTCCTTGTTGAGTGTATAAATAAATGTATAAGTACTCCAATTTCTTTAACAACAAGAAGACGAAGAAACATGACCAAGTAACCTCATGAAAATACTTTAACGATTTGGAGTTGACAAGCCATGAACTAAGCGCTGTTTAATAGGATCCATCTCCCATCTATCACGTAAAGAATCTTCGTCAACGAAATCATCAAGACATCCAAAGAACTTTGCAAGCACAATTTTAATTCCCGACGTGCTTCTTCATTCAGAAAAAGGCGTTTCAAACATATTTTTCACATTTTAGAAATTTCTGGATTACTTTGGGGTAGAGAGAGATTTGGATGTTGACTTGGCCATTCTTTTGTTGAACACCTGTCAAAATTAAAATAACCATTACAAGTATAATTTAAAAATAAGTTAAAAATGAAATGTTTAATATTATTGAAATGTAAGTTGATTACCTTGGGTTCAAAGAATGAGCTAAGCAATGTAAAGGAGTATTACTTTTGTTCTATTTATCCTCCAACACTTTATGCACTACATGCCAGAAATTTGAATCCTCATGATCATTTTTCTTCTCATGTTTATATATAGTTGCTTTCACTTGGCATATCATCACATCCCACATTTCATAAATCAAATGAAGACAAGGCTTGTGTATATCACATGCTTTAAGCATTTCATAGATAGGTTCTGTGAAAGTAAGAATATAATAAGCTGAATCCCAGTAATCCAATGACATTCTTCATGTGTGATTTCATTTGCCTCCGTGTTCTTTGCAACACAAATATTTTTCAAAGCAAGACTAAGAGTATGCACAACACGTGGTGTCCAAAAAACATGGAAGTATGTTTGTTCAACCAATAACCCAACAACTTTACAAACAAGGGCATTATTAGTGATTATTTGAACTACATTAGAAACTCCAACCTCCACCAACACTTTCTTTATCAAATTCGAGATAAAACCATTTATCTTTGTGTTCCCCTTTACAATTAACAGCTCGAATGAACATTGTGCCACCTTCATTTACAATCATAAAATTAATTCACATGTATTGGTCAACTAAAACCCTGCACTCAAAAGGCACATTTCATGCGCTAAAAGTGCTAAGATTATTGTACTTTTTGGACTAAAAATGACTCTATTGCCCTTGTATCATTATATATTTATAAAATTGTCAATATAAACCTCGTGTTAAAAAAAATAGGCAATATAAACATTGTGTTAAAAAAATTGTTAATATAAACCCCGTGTTTAAAATTTTGGCAATATAATACAAACCTTGTATTATAAGCTAAATAAGATAAACATTGTTAGTCCCTTTTTTAGTTTTACAAAGCTAAACAATCTTACAAGTGATATCATTTTTATCATCTTTTTTCCTTTCAAGTTAACACTATTAACTATTCAAAGAAAATGTGACCCAATAGATATATACAAGAAACAGAATGTTCCTAATATTATAAATATCAAGATTTATGCACAAAGAAATTGTTTCCAATATCACCACATCATTCAATAATTAACAACCCCCACAAAGTGACAACAATCATTGACATTCAAAATAAAATTGATTTTTAAAAAAAAATTGAGAAGAAAAAGAATTAGATTTTGATCGTTCTCCTATTCAACCATGGCTTAAATTTATATATGTCACCATATCATTCAATAGTTAACCCCCAAAAACAAATCTAACCCAAAAGGCTAAATAAATATTCATAAAAACCTAAACCAAAAATAAAGTGAGATTGTAACAATATTCAAAAAAACAAAATCATCTGACATCACACATGGCAAGATAATGAGAGCACCAATGGGTTAAAAAAAATTAAAAAAAAAGGAAACGAAAGGGGCCAGAGATGATACCTTCTCTTCAGACTTCAAGCTTAAATGCTTGCCCTTGTTGATGATGTTCATAATAATATCCACAACCCACAATGTTGATGCAAAAATCAAGCCAAAAATTTGAAGATTTTTGGGGTTAGTAGGTAGGGTGAGGGGTGATTTTTACTTCTGAGATTTCTTTCAATTATGTTTTTTTCATAGAAGTGAAGAAGTGAAGTCAAACTTTAGATTTAGGAGCTCTTTTGGTCTTTTATACTAAAGGGTAGAATAGGAATTTCGTATAAATTCTAAACCCCAAGAAAAAATTAGTGGGTTGTGGGTATATTTTAAAAATCACAAGGTTTATTTTGTTCATTAATTTTATTACAGGATTGTTTTTGTAATTAGTTTGTTTTATTATTATACTTCATTTTTTTTAATCTTTTTTTTATTTTCTCCTTAAATGGTTGCTCGGTAAAATTGCTTTCAACTTTATAATTAATTGCATGTACTAGAATTATTATTATTTTTTTTCTATTAGTATTATTATTATTATTTTGCAAAATACTAAGAAAGTCATTGGCAATTAGTACTTCGCGCAGAGTTTTGTATAGGAGATTGATATTCACAGTGATTACTTTTGTTCTAAATAGAGTAAAAAACTTTATTTTGCCATATATGAAATAAAAACACAGTTTCAATGTCATTATAAAAAATATATTTTTATGTTTATATAAAGTAATTACTTTTGATCTAACAATTTTTTTAATCTGTCATTTTTTTTTCACTTTCTCTCTCATCTTTCGGTGTCTTTTTAATTTCTCTCTTTTTCTCTCTTCCTCTCCTCTCCATCCTCTTTCATTTCTCAATACTCTTTAATATCCTTTTTTTTTAACTTTCTTTATAAGTTTCTCTTAATATTTATTTTAAATTATTTTATTTTTACTTATCGCTAATTATATAAATCTATTAAAAATAGGTAAAAATATATTTATACTATAGATTCTACAAACATTTTAATATATAATTAAATTATATTGTTTTTTTATTATTCATACGCATCGAACGTCGCTACAAAAAAATGGGGCTTTGGTGATTGATTTTTCGAACACCAAATAAGAAAAATCGGTCAAAAATGAGATTAATGATGATTGGTAATTGAATGTGTTAATCGGAAAAAGCCTCGTAACAAAATTTTCAATCAATCACAACTTAGTGACTGAAACATTAGTCACAACTCTTTAAATTTCAGTCACAATTTCATTGGTGAAGATGACATAATTTATTTTTAATATCTGTCACAAATAGTGGCTAACTTATGACCAATTTATCAATCACAATTTAGTGACTGAAATATCAACCACAATTTTTCCGGTATTATTATATGTATAATAAATATATTTTTAAATAAATCCTGCTTGCATTACTCAAGAACTGAACTCGGGCTTTGCACCATGGGTCGTGCCCATGGGTGTCAGGAACCAAACATGGGCTTGCGCCATAGATAGGGGCAACCATATGCGCTCATAATTTTGCGTCAGTGGGGTTTTGGACCCGCATATCACACAAAGGTAGAGCTCCTCCCTACTGCTAGACCATTGTGAATTTTTGTTAACTTATTTTTGTTTTTTTTTTTTTACATATATCTATTTGTGAAACTATTATTTTATTAATTTATTACTTATCCTTAATTTGTGAAGTTCATCATTCAATTTGATAAATTATTAAAAAAGGTTAAATTATCAAATTATTTATTGTTTTAGTATAATTGACAATTTTATACAATTCAATCCAAAACCCTTGTCAATTCAATCCGCCGAAAATTGAATTGCTCGAAATTTCAACCAATAGACGCAATTAAATACACGAGAATCAACTACATATTCAATAAAATTTTATTGAAACTTGGATGATTCATTCAGCGTATCATTAATCGAATCAGGAAAATTGGCATAATGAATTCAATTAATTATAAGTGATAAATGATGATGATGATGATGATCATCATTATTATTATTATTATTATTATTAATAATATATATATATATATAAATTTAAATTTCAAATAATTTGTCATTGAATTTTTAATAAATATTCACTTACATGTATTATAACACTCTATTCACAAATACTACATGCAACAAAATCCTTTTCTCTTCCTTTTCCTTAAGCTCTATATTTTCCAAAAAAAAAATTTATCTTTTTTACACTTTTTAAGTTAAAGTACTAAATATTGTTAATATGTAAATAAAATACACTCACGAACTTAAAATGTTCGCCTTGTGTAAAATTTATGTGTATGCTATTTCCTTTTCCTATGTTTCCTATTCTTTTTTCTTTTTGCTTTGGGATCTTTGTCTTTGTTTGAACCATTTATCTATTAATATTGAAAGAACTTATAAATTTAGAAATTGGTAAAATGTATATACGTAGGATGTGTGTAGGATATCTCAGTCTATAGTACAAAATAAATATACTGACAAATTCATTTTAATGAATAAATTAAAAATAAGTATCCATATTTGTTTATCTAAAATCATCATAATTGCAAAATAAAATACTATTAAATTATGTTAATAATAACAAAAGTTTAAATTGATATAAAAGGATTACTTAATTTACATCACCAACGACAAAAAAAAATCATAACTAAAATTTTATTAGATTAGTTCTTACATATATATATATATATATATATATATATATTAATCTTATAAGATATCACTATTGGTCAAGTAACTTTGTGCGCGCGCGCGCATACACACACATATATATAATCTTATAAAAACTTAAAAATTGATCAAGTAATTATTCAAATGTTGTTTAAAGATCAACAAGAATTATAACATTGACTTACAAAGATTTAATTCAAAAGTTTTTCATGACAAGTTAACTAAATTAGAAACTAATTGGTTCATACTTTTTATAGGTGATGATATCTTGACAGATTAGTGATGTATTTATGACCGATCTCATTTCTCAATAATTGGTGACCAAATGATTAATCATCGCGAGTAACAAATTAGTTACCGATACAAATTTATGATCGATGACTCGATGAGTGACCTATATTACACAGTACTGAGTATCAATAAAATTTTACTGACTGCTTAGTGACTAAATTAATGTCCGTCACATGAGATAGCAATAGAATAGTGACTGAAATTACCTCAATCACAATATTAGTAACCAATCAATCATTATTCCGTCAGTGATTATCATCTAATTTTTTACATATAATCAATGACTAATCAATCATGAATCTATCACTAATCCTGACGATATGATTGGTCACAAAACTTCAGTTACTAAAGACCGGTTCTTCTTGTAGTGTGTGCCAATATTGCTCACACATAGAGAAAAAAATTCGGACACTGGTTTTTGTTATAATAATTACAGCTCTAGTTACACACATTTGCAGGGGATGTCAGCGTTATCGACAGGCTGGTTAAAATGTCTGTGTGTGAAACAAGTACTAGTATTAGGGGATAATGATTTATATATCTGAATTTTATAATGTTCAAACAATGCTACGGTTAATTACATAACTAGTTCTTCTCTTGAGCTATGTGGTACAAGGCTGCTTGAGTATCCTTAGATTGGTTTATTCCGAGAAATTTTCCGAATTTCTTGAAAATCAAGACATGGACACAGTATCAGTGAGTAGTTCGTTAAATCACTGAAAATTTAATCCAAATTTTATTTTATTTTTTGGTTTGGATTAGAGTTTATCTGAGCGTTCATTGAATTAGGCCTCTCAATAGTTTATTGTTTTTTTAATAATGTATTCCCATAACGAGTCTCTGCTTTATGTTTTTTTAAAAATATATATTTGTACATAAAATTATTTTTCATTGCCCCTTGTTAATTTCTTGAGATACGTTACCCCAATAGAGAGCATTGGTTTGTAAACAATTGTTAAAGCTGTTGGAGATTAGTTTTATGACAGAAGTTCATTTCAGAAGGGAGATTACTGTTGAGTGTGCGACAAAACTCATTCTCCGTCGACGTCAAATGGATAGAAAAATGCACATACACACACACACACATGTAATCAATGTATTTAATATATTTTTTATTCTAATTTATGATTGGCAATGTAATTGATTCCCGGCACATTCAAATTTGATTAGAGGATGTTGAGTTAAATTTATAATTGTCACTATATATCAAAAGTAAAAATATGTACTTTCTTGATTTATATTTAACACAGAACATGATGGTAATATAATGAGCAGTGATCTTATTGAATATATTTGGTGCATACATCATTCATTACACATTGAAATGTTCTCATGACGTAGACAGTCCATTGGGGAGTCAGTTTGAGTATCAATCTCTTTGATAGAACTTCGCTCGAAATACCAATCACCAATAGCCTTTGCAATGGTCTGCAAATTAAATTTGCTGGTCAAATATCATTTCACATTATAAAAGCAAACATACATAGGACATATTTGATAATGAATTTCGTATATTAATGCGGTCATAATTCGTCCCACATCGAGTGGAGACGAGGCGCTTGAGCTCCTTATAAGGGCCAGGTCCTCTCCCACTTAGTGAGGCGCCTTTTAAGAGCAAAAACCCCCGGCCCGATCGGATGGTCTTAATGGTCGCAGGAGGGACAATACCTCACGGGTGAGGCCACCGGGTGGAGATCGGATATGGGTGCATCATATGGCTCCGTCTGTGGATGTACCCGCATCCGATCACACGGTGGCCTCCATGCCAGATACTGTCCCTCCTACAGCCATTAAGACGGTTAACCATTAGGCCGGGGGGTTTTCAAAACGCGTCTAACATGGGGAGATGACTTGGCCCTGATAAGGAGCTCAAGCGCCTCGTCTCCACTCGATGTGGGACAAATCACGACCGCATCATAAGCCCCCCAAACGAGGGGCTTGAGAACCATTCGGTCCCCACAGAGGGCGCCATATGATGCACCCGCGTCGGATCACACGGTGGCCTCCATACCAGATACTGTCCCTCCTGCAGCCATTAAGACGGTTAACCATCAGGCCGGGGGGTTTTCAAAACGCGTCTAACATGGAGAGAGGACTTGGCCCTTATAAGGAGCTCAAGCGCCTCATTTCCACTCGATGTGGGACGAATCACGACCGCATCACATATAAAATGCTTAATGCCATAAGTGGACGGGTCTCATAGTTTGATATGTCGTAAGTGCGTTTGTTTTGATATGATAATTTTCTTAATTTAAATTTTTTAAAAAGGTGCATGTTTGATTTGTATGTATAACATGGTATTAAGGATACAAAAATTCGATTTTGCCCTTATGGAATCCCATTTTTTAGTAATTTCAAATGCCAATTTTAGGAATAAAATGGATAATATACAAGAGCCAATTGAAATGCATAATTTAAAATGCCAAAAACTCACCTCCTATGTGAGATTGTTATACCATATTATATGGCATTCCTAATGCAAGCCGAATTACAATTGATCGGCTCATAAGAAATTCGACCAGAAATCAAATGCACTTAAAGATACACTTCAAATGGTTCAAATGCCTTATAAATATATATCAAAGATGTCCATAAATTATTCGATTTACACAAAATAGATTTATTAGATTTACTTCCGCATACTAATACATGCGGAAGTAAATCGGACACGCAAGAGTAATTTGCTTTTCAAGAAAATGCAGATTTATAAATTATAAAACCACCCTTAATAGGACTTATATTATATAGGTATTCATTGCAGAAATAATAATAGTAATAATAATAATAATAATAGTATAAAAACCTTAACTGCATAAAGGAGAAAGCAATTTTGGGCAAGCATTATATAAGTTGAAACTAGAAAAGAAAAAGTGTAACATAAAATAAAAGTGAGCTGACCTTATCTCCCAAAGTGGGTACTCCATTATAATTGTTTCTATAGAGGAAATCATGAATGAAACAAGAGTTAATAAATATTCCTCTTGATGGAGAATAACCAATGCTTCCCAATGTTTGCAGGAATGCAGTCCGAAAATCTGAATTAAACTTGAATATAACTAATAAGTAATCCTCATAAAAGATCAAAAAAATACTAATTAATTAAATTGATTACCTTTCATTGTTTGTAACTGAGCAGGTGTGCATCCTTTTAAATAAATATTAGGGTCTTTATGAGCGCATTCATACCAGCCTGCTTGGTCAGCAGGTTGAGGTTTGAAATTGGCTTGTAGCTGAAAAATGTTTAAATCACTCATCAAAAAAGAGGATAAAGAAATGATTAATACAATTAACACAAAATTTCACTTCAAAATATAGAAATCTATGTATCATTGTATTTGTGTATACATACATATCTATAGAATAGAGCTTACCTGATATTGATCAAAATCAGAGTTTAGTACAAAGAGTGGCGTCTGAATGTCCCCAATCAGATTTTCGGGAAATAAACACTGTGAATTTTGTATAGCACAATTAATATCTGGAACATAATTTGAAGAATTTTTAAGCCAATATACGAATAATTAAGCAACTTCCACTTACCAAACTTGGATCCATTCTAGACGTGCATGATGTAGGCAAAGATTTAGCTAGTTCCTACAAGAAAAATAAACAATTAAGAAAATTAATGCATCACAGTTTTAATATTGTTGAAGAAAATATAAGTCCCCAAAGCCAACAAATTAATGGCAAAATCATAACAAAAAATTAAGAGTTAATTACAGAGATCTCCCTTTAAAATTTGTGAAATTACAGATTGCACCCCTCTTTCCTCTGAAATTACCAAAACCTCCTCTCAAAGTTTATAAAGTTTACATTTTTCAGGATTTTTGGAGAAAATTGCTAACATGAGCAAACAATGTAAATGACTACACTTTTCTAGTATGTCCTCTTGTTGTATCATTTATGGCTACATGCACTACATTTGATTGAAATAGGAAAATCATTTAAAATAATGTTGTAATAACTAATTTTCTTCAAAAAAATTAGGGCGAATGTAAATTTTCATAAGCTTGGAACATAGATATTTTTTCATTTCGAAGGTGAGAACGTGCAATCTGTTCATTGATTTTTAGGGGAGGTTTCCGTAAAATTAACCCTTTCCGATTGTATGTATTTTATGTTGCATGCACATTTAGAGCGGGAAGAAGAAGAATACATGAAATTCAACCGCATTAGCGAAAAGTTTATCTCTTTCCTCGACTCCAGGGAGATCTTTCCTATTGTAGTAAAATAATTAACCACCACAAGAAAACTTAGATTTGTTAGTTCAAAAAATTGAATTAACATATATATATATATGTCATTAATTGTACCAAAAGATTAAGGCCATAATAAGTGCCTATTGTTGAAACTTACCCACGAATGAAGAAACCAGAATCAGAAATGCATTTTACTCTACTAGCATTCGGTACAAGTGTTCGGAAACCATCACAATGCAACATTGCTGCCAATCCGCCAGCTGAGTTACCAACAAGTATAGCCTATATATATATCAATGTCATTAACACTTCATTATATAATTGATATCCATATATGTGTTTGTGTAAGTATCTTTTGTGAAGAGATTGGTCATACATTATTGGCGTTTTTCATTCCTTTTGCTAGAAGTTCATCCATTACTGTTCTAAATATCCTTGCGCCTCTTAAGTGCAGGTTGATTTTCTGGATAGAACATGAATAGCTATTAAAACTTTTTTATCAAAATTTGTATGAGGGGGAATGAATTCGAAAATGTCAAAAATTAAAAAATTATAAATATATATGATAAATTTATTGAAGACTTACTGCACGATAAACTGCTTCGACATCTGCCATAAATGATGCTCCATCACAATATTTAACTTGAACTCTATTCCAATTATAGAAATCTGAAATTGAATGTAAAAAAAAAAAAAAAAATAGTTAATCATGTATGAAAATACAGAGATGTCTATAAACTAAACAATGCGTCTGCAAGACTATATATATATATATATATGTGAGTGTGTGTGTGTGTGTGTTTGTGTTTGAAGTAAATGAAAGTTGCCCAGCAAAAAAATGTTATAATATGGTATAGACTTTTTGATTAATGATTAATTTTATATTTGCTCTAGATGGTTTAGATATCTGAATTTACTGAAATTATGTAGAAAGATATTTTCAGACATTTCTCAATATCTCTATTACTAGCTAGAAGGTGAATTATTGTGTAAAAATAGGGGGTCTCGATGATTGGCCCTAGCTCAGTATTTCAGAGAGTCGTACTCTACTTGAACACATTTCATATTATTTCGTTAGTGTACGTATTTTTTTGAAGAGAAAATGCCAAATTATCTTCTATCTTACCTTACACAGCTCATATGTGTATATAATCAAATTAGAATTGTTTTCAAGTATAATAATTGATCAAAACGTCTGCCCAATTTTGGAAAATCAAGTAAGTTGGTGATTGATGACAGGAGAGCCGAGGACTGAAGCTTGATTCATTTCGTTTCTAAAATCAAATTCCCAGTTCTAGTAACGGAGCCAAGGGGGTGGCTGGAGGCGGCGGTCGCCCCATCTCAAGATCATATTGAACTAAAATTTACATACATTCTTAAGAAACTTTTAAATTTCATCCCTCTTAAATTATAAAAAGTCTTATAATATTTTATAGAAATTTGATATCATCCCCCAAACAAAAATTTCTGGCTCAGTTCCTGCCCAGGTCCATCAAGTTAATTATTTCCCATTATTAAGTTTGAACAACAACCTTGATACCTCAACATTTTCTCGAATATTCTGCTAGAGGGTAACATTATAAAAAAAGTGCAAATTACATTTACATTTTTGAAGTACAGTGTGATTATACATTAGTCTCTATAATTTTAAAAAATTACAAATAATCCTTTGAGTTTTAATTAGGAACTTTTTTTAAACATTAACAAAAGTGGTCAAAAAAGTTATTATTCCACAACCTGAGTAATCACATTGACCACTAATAGAAGCGTCAAACTCGACAAAATTCCTCAATCAATTATGTGATTCCAACAATTTTTCGTGACGTAATTTTACTATATACCACTACAATCACCATCTATAATCCGACACCATTACTGCTTTTCTTTTAGAATTAACTTCATATATAAGTTCTATATATTGAACTTGTCATGAATAGACAAATCCCATCAAAAGAACTAGAAATAAAATTCGCAATTACATCCTAGCCTTAATGAAAGATGAATTTTGTTAAGTCGATATGTACTTTAAGGGGATATTTGTAACTTTTAAAATCATATGAACTAAATTGTGATTACACTATATTTCAAGAGGTGTAGACGTAGTTTATCCTCATAAAAAGTTATATCTTCTTAGTTTTAAGGGGACAAAATATGTGCTTTCGTGCTGTGGGAGTAGTGTGTTAAATGTACATAATTAAAGGGTGTTAATTGAAATTCAATTGGGAGATCTATAGACAATTTCGGCTCCATTTGGATATGTTTTAAAAAATACTTATCGAGTCATTTTTTTTATAATAGAATTTTTTAAAACAAGCAGTTTTGCGTTTGAATAGAATAGTTATAAGTATTTCAAAATGTACTTTTATGTAAAAGCTACTATGGATAGCTTTTTTTTTTTGTTTAACAAAAAAGGGCTTTTGGGCTTCTTTTTCTTTTTCTTGCTTCTACTTTTTCCAAAAGTCCAAGCAATCAACAATTTTTTTCCTTTGAAGTGTTTTTTCTCAAAAAATAAATATTTTTATTTTTATTTTTATTTATTTATTTGTTTTCAAAAAAACTCATCCAAATGAGCTCTTTATGTGACGCACAACCCTTGAATTGCCCATCAATATCGAACAAAATATTGCATCCCTAATATCAGCTAATAATTTAACTTATGTTGGCAACTGACAATACATAGCACAACAGTAGATAAATTCAAATGTATTTACATGTATCCGGTTACCTGGATTAGAAGTTTGATTTGAGCTTAATATCCCGACAAAATGGGTGTAAGTCATGTTGTTGGTGGTCCCGAGGCTTCTTCCCGGCGTTGCTCTAAGGACACACTCATCTTCTGTGCTACACCATCGCCCACCCTATAAAATTATGAATATATACCTTTAAATTCTAATAAATGCTCTAATAAGTTACAAAGTCCACAAAATTATATATATGTTTTCCTCTTTAGAAGAAAAAAGATGATGAGTAAAATTTTTAACTTACCAAGGTCAATTATTTTACTACAACGAAATATTACTAGAGAATTACCGGAAGATAAACTATCCAATTATTAGATCCCGCTCCACTTCCCGGGGCATAGTAGTAACCTGCCGGACTCCCATCTAAACAAACTATAACAAAATGAAGAAGAATTATTAGCGAATAAGTTATGATCATGTTACGACCAAAATTTAAGTATGGAATAAGCAAAAGATTTATAAAAAACACTAATTATCTATGAACATAAATACCACACCTGCTCCTTTTTGCACCGCATTCTCAACTAATGTAATCTTAACCACCTGCTGGTAGCTATGAACTTGAGTAATCAACAAAACGAATACGCAAATGAATAGATTTGTCCAGTAATCAATCGTGGCCTGAATGTGTTTTTCCATTCTTCGATTCCAAGATACAAAAAGGAATTACAAAGTTTTAGTCACAATACAGTGGAGGACAAGACACTGAACAAACAAAACACTATATATAGATGGCTCGCAGCTCATACGGTCTTTAATTTAAATGAATTTAAGTGGTGAGTTTCCAGTTTAACTATGATTGCACACACACTAATTTAAGCATATTCAAATTGGGATCTATAAATTAAACAATTTTAAGTTAATTAATTTCAAAGGGGTATATTAGTATATATATTACAGGAGGCTGATCGCTGTACGTATCACATTATTTGACAAATGTGACACTACGAATAATGAACGTGTGTCACAAAGTAAATTTGCGTGTGTGTGTGTGTGTGTGTGTGTCTGTGTGTAAGTTTGTGTAGCTTATGTAAACGTAATTTTCTACTTTTCAGAAGAATCAAGTAGGTATTCATCGTTTGAATATGAAATGGTGGGCGTGAAATCTTGTAAAATATTTAGAATGTGAGTTCATAAGAAAAGTTAAGAAAAGAATAATTATAGTAAAAATATTTTTACAAAAGTAAATGCACATATTATCCTAATAGTCACTATCAAACAATTTATTGATTATGTCACACCTTCCATCAATTTTTAGATGTGTCTTTTCAATTTTCACTCACCATCAGCAATAACACAACTCGCCATAAATTTATTCATAAAATCACAATATATAATGAATGGGTATTTTTTGTTACTTTTGGAATGTGATTTATCAATTGTGTATGTATATTGATAACACATTAGCTTAGCCAGAGTTATAATAAGCAGGCTTTGAAAAACTCAAGAAATTAATTAACTCCTAATTGAAGCGACGAGGTCCTAGATAATTAGTTTATATGCTTGCACGTATGAACACTGGATCTACGTTTCACCATGTAAACTTAGAACAGGCATGGATCAGAAAATAAAAACACGACGGATCGATTGTAAATTAAAATTAAAGGATCATAAATTTGTGAATTAATTACCTTTTCAGCCACGATCGATTACTTTCTAAAAGAATACTAGTCTATATATATTGATATAATACTAATCTATATATATATATATATATTGATATAATATAGTTTGATGTTTTGGTTGAATTTTGATGCTTAAATAGTGAATGCTCAAGTTTTAGAAACTTTCTAGATCGCTCCTTCTAACGGAAATTTCTACGGTTCACCAATATTATTTCTCCTTCTATCAATTTCTCCAATTTTGTTACTCAAATTATAAATAGATTCAGATCTAATAATGCATGAATAATTGACCAGATTAGTATTCAACAAGTTCAATATAACAATAGGAACAAAGAATCATTTTGGTAATACATAGTTTGTGGGATTGTTGAAATTTCAAATCAAATTGAGTACCTTTCATAATTTTTAATTGAGTTGACGCATAAAGTGTGAAATTTATTGTGATGAAATATGTGGGGATGCCAAAATGGACTAATTGCATTTAGTATAAACATGGTAATATTAACTTAATGCATATTCCCTTGCTAACAGAGTAAAATTTTTAAAGTTCACAGAGAATTTCTCGTCATTAACAATTGCATCGGTCATGTGTTAAACTAGGGGTAAATTGCACGGCGCTTACCTGTGTTATGTCTAATTGTCAAAAAAAATCCTGTGAATTTTTAATTATCAAAATAAACCCTATCATAATTAAAATTAGCCAAATAAACCCTTTCGCCGGGAAATAGATGTCACGCGCTATTTTTGCAAAGATTTTTGTTTTTTTACCCTTTGTAATGACAAATTTACCCCTTTTTTGCCCTTTATAAAAAAATTAAATAATATAAAATTTATATAATAAAAAATACATGTTAAACATAAAAATATAACTTAAAATTTAACACACACACACACAAGAACACCTGAACACACACACACACCAACATGAACACACACACCGGAGCTGCCGCGGCCGCGGCCGCGGCCGCCGCCGGAGCCGCCGCGGCCGCCGCCGCTGCCGCTCACATCCTCCTACCACTGCGACCACCCCCATCGTCTTCCTCACGCCACTACCACCAACACCGGATCTGATTTCTTGATTTCTTTCCAACTAGATTTGAGTTCTTTCTACTATGTGCAAGTGTGTGATTGTGTGTGTGTGCAGGTGTGTGTGTGTTCTTTGTGTGAGTTTGTGTATGTGCGTGTGTGATTGTGTGTGTGTGCAGGTGTATGTGTGTTCTTTGTGTGAGTTTGTGTGTGTGCGTGTGTGTGTGCAGGTGTGTGTGTGTGGTCTTTGTGTGAGTTTGTGTGTGTGTGTGTGTTCTTGTGTGTGTGTGCAGGTGTGTGTGTGTGTTCTTTGTGTGAGTTTGTGTGTGTGCGTGTGTTCTTGTGTGTGTGTGTGTGTTCTTTGTGTGAGTTTGTGTGTGCGTGTGTTCTTGTGTGTGTGTGCAGGTGTGTGTGTGTTCTTTGTGTGAGTTTGTGCGTGTGCGTGTATTCTTGGATATAAATACAAGGGTAATTTTGGAAGTTTATTTTTTTTATTGGTCAATGTCGGTCAAGGGGCGGTGGGCAAATTTTAATTTTCATAAGGTTATTTTTGATAATTAAAATAACATAGGGTTTTTTTGGCTACTTTTTAATAACACAGGGGGTTATTTGCAATAAACTCGTTAAACTAGTCTCGATAGATACCAAAATTTGTATATATTTTATACAATTAATTTGAGACATCTTATAAATATCAATCGGAACGTTGCACGCGCACACACACACACACACACTCACCCAAAGAAAAAGAGAAGATGAAAAAAAGGTTCAAACTCAAGATCTCAATGATACTAGTTCGAACCCCCACCTAAACCTGTCAATAGGTAGGGTTTTACCCTATTCTAATCCTAACCCTAAAAATAAATGATTAAAGATACCATATATCTTACCCTACCCTACGTACCTTGCCATGTTTAAATACTTATTCATTGAGTATATATATTGGGTTTTTTTGATAGTGCATTCGGCCGAACCATCACTAACAGTAAGTGTGACCTTGAAACTCTTGTAAAGCTTCAAAAGATCTCCTTCCAATACAGTATATTTTATGGACTTTGCAGCGTCATCTATTGCCTCTGTTAGAACCTTTGCGGTCAATTGGATCCCACCTGCCATTAACATAGATTTTTGATTAGTAGGTGAATACAGAAGAGAGAAAAAAATTGTTGCTAATGATCTTGTTGCTAGCGGCTTTCCGATAACCAAAGTTGAAATGGTTATTAAAGTTTTCAGCGGACTGTGATTAAATTTCAAAGAATCGTCTACTGATATTCATGCTTATGACAATCACATATCTTTTGAGGAATTATATGATAAACTTCTCATTTGTGAAGTCTTCATCAAACACTCCGAACCAAAAATTGAAACTTCCGCCATACACTTAAATGGATAAAAGTATTTCATTTTTACTCCAAAATGGTTAGACATATGTTATTAGTCTAAAAATGTCATAAAATTAAAGCTGCATGCTTTTCACATGGCATTTTTCATTAAAAAACTAATGATGATATAAAAATTATAGCAATAGTTGGCAAGACACTACTAAAAAGTAATGATTTAGTAATGGATTTTAACGATGGATCTTTTTCGTCGCCAGAAATCCTTGGCTAAGTTTAGCCACGTTATTTTTAACCATGAATTTTTTTATGGCTAAACAGCTTAGCCAAGGATTTCATCCAAAGTCCACTTCTAAACAGCTGCTTTCTAATGGTGAGACAACTCCTGAAAGTTTGACTTCAATGTCATATATGTACTTAAAATATGGTAGACAAAACTTATTAATCTATACTATTGTATAAAGTAGCAACACCCTTTAATAACTACTTTTAATCTATTAATTTTTTTTATTTGTCAATTTATTTTTCTTTTTTCACTTTCTCTCTACTCTCTCTTTCCTCTTACACCTTCTTTTTATTTTCTCTCCCTTTTTTTCTTTCCTCCCTCTCTGTCCTCTTTTATCGCCCAATACCCTTCAATATAATCTTTTTAATTTTTGGGTAATCGTTTTGTTAGTTTTTATTTTAAATAATTTTATTTTTACTTATTACTAATTTTATAAATTTATTAAAAATAATTTGATAGTACAAATACTACGTACTAAAAAAATTTAATATGTCATCAAACTAAATTATTTTTTTTATACACACGCATCAAATGTGCCAATATCACTAGTTTGTATACTTATCGAGAGCTTTTGTATTAATACACTTCACTAACTCTGAATCAGTAATTGGTGTCGTGTGATTTTGGCAATGCTCAAGCTTTAGTCACAACTGACACTAAGTGCTCTCAAAATCATATCAATGTATTAAAATGGAACTACCAGCTAGTGCATAAATAGAATTTTTTGGTAGTTCATGTGAATCTGTGGGTGAATTTGTTCTCTGCAGAGCATTTTGAATCTTCTATTTCATTCTTTATTTCTTTACTAGTATTATTTCACAATTTAGGGCCAAGTTTAGAGTTTTGCACCTAATTTGCAGCAATGGGATATTTGTATATCTATGCAGCATGTATGTGTAATGTGAAATATGAAACACAATTGAAAAAGGTAGATGCTTGGGCTATAAGTGTCTGCACACGCATAGATGAACAAACTCGACAAGTAAATAACCCTTGAAAAAGTAAGCAACCAAACTATCTTTATTCCATAAGATTATGATTTTCACAACAGCAGCAAGACTTCTCCTAACACATTATTTAAACGTAACAGGAAATTACACACATGAAGCTTGATTTAAACGTAACAGGAAATTACACACATGAAGCTTGATTTTAAGGCATGATTTTAATTGACAAGAAGGTAAGCATCCACCACAGCAAACATGGCAACGAAAAATGGGACATAGAGTTCAGGAGGTGGAGTAATCAGAGTAGCTTTCTCAAAAGCGATAGTGCATGCGGCCGAACCATCACTAACAGTAAGTGTGACCTTGAAACTCTTGTAAAGCTTCAAAAGATCTCCTTCCAATACAGTATATTTTATGGACTTTGCAGTGTCATCTATTGCCTCAGTTAGAACCTTTGCGGTCAATTGGATCCCACCTGCCATTAACATATTCATATAAAAGAATGAGTATTTAAGGTAGTGATACAAGACACAGGAAAAATTACTTTTTATCATTTTTGTGATATTATTTAATTTCGAAAGAAAAGGGAGTCCATATCCATATTCATACTTAGTGAAGTATTAGCCCCGGATTCCTACAAAACAAAAGAGAATCCCAATTACCACTATCGGCAACATCATAATTGTCTGTCGTTGAACTGTCTTGTCACATTAATGTTTGAATTAATGCTTGGAGAAATAATGCTCACTTAAAACTTTTTCTTCTTTCTTTTTTCTTTTTTTTTTTTTTATTTTAAACAAACATTTAGGATTGGGACAATTACAACATCATAATCGTTTGTCGTTGAATCGTCTAGTCACATTAATGTTTGAATTAATGCTTAGAGAAATAATGCTCACTTAAGACTTTTTCTTCTTTCTTTTTTTTTTTTTTTCTAGTTTTAAACGAACATTTAGGATAGAGATAATTACACTTAACTATCTTAGGGTATGATCAAATTATAAAGAAAATCCTCAATTTTTAAAATTATCAAAATAACCCTAAGATATACAGACGTTTTATATATATAACTCCCTATTTATTGCCGATGCAATTTTCAATAAAAACTGTTAAATTTTAACTTATTTTTCTTGTTTTACCCTTTTATCAAATTTGACCAAATTTCAGAAATTGTCTAAGGTTGATTTTGTAATATTTTGAAATATACAAGGTCTTTTTTGTAATATTTTATACCAACTTAACAAACAAAATCATTGATAACCAAAAATAAAACAAAATAAGATAAAAATACAAACATTAGAATCTGTATTGAAAAATTGAGATTTTTTTCAAAAAATACTAAACACGTGTTAATTGATTTTCATGATACAACACATATATTGATGATAAAAGTAAACTATTAAAAAAGATCATTTTTGATAGGAAAAAAATCATGCATTACAAAAGATTTGAGAGAATTTTATCTCTATCAAATCCCCGTTAGCATTACAACTAGTATGCAAGCTTTAGGCTTGTCTAGGTAATTCCCAAAATCAAGGGTTAAATTTGTAGTTTTATAATACTTCAGGGTAATTTAGTATAATTTATCTATTTTTCAATAGTAAACGATCTTAAGTCATTTTTGTCTTTTCTACATCTATATTAGTACATATTATAATTTAGTTTGCATACCTTGAAATTATCTAGAAATATAATTTTAAATTTAAAGATTTAATTTATAATTTGACCATACCTCAGTTGGTTCAAAACAATCACTCCAAAAAAATGTATTTATTGTGACAAGATATTTGTGAGGAGATTGTATTTTATCACATCAATATACCATAATGTGACGAATTATAATTTTGTCACATGAAATTATGTTTTTTAAAAAACAAATTGCAGTTTCCTCATATATAATAACTATGACTAATGTGAGGAACTATAATTTTTCATCACAAAAATGATATTTTTCCTCACAATAAGTTAATAACATGATGTTATAAAAAAAATTCCCCACAAAATAACAAATTAATATTTAATTTCCTAATTTTCTAAAAAAATAAATGAATAAATGTTATAAAAGAACTTCTCAAAAAATATTAAATAAATATTTTTCATGATATCCTAAAAACAAAATTAAATGAATCAAAAGAACCCCAAATAAAATTATGTTTGTAATTTTGATTTTTTTTAGTTATTTTGTAGTGGTTAAAAAGTTAATAAATTTGAAAATTTTTAAAAATACAAAAATTAATAAAATTTGTTCTCATAACTTAATATATATATATATATATATATATATGTACATACATATAGTCACACATAATAATGGTCATCTATCACTTATAATCTTAGTCAGTTAAATACCATATAGGTAGTATTCGGCATTCAACATGTGCGTACATATTACAAATATTTTCAGAAGCTACGATGAAAACGATTTATTAAAAGTAAGAGTATAATATGGTGAAAAATTATTAAAAGATTATTTAAAAGCTAATCATTAAAGTATTTAATTTATAATCATCAATATAAATCATATATAATTATTTATATAAAAATTAATATTTTTATGAAGTATTACAAATTTCTTACTTATATGATATTCAATTAATAATTATAATAAATTTTAATATATTATACCAATAAATATTTTTCATATATTACAAATTGAAAATGAATATAATAAATTTTCAACAGATGAAGTATTATTTCATCAAGTTTTATATGGAATATGTATAATACATGTATTGAACAAGTTATATTAAAAGTACGAGTATTATTCGTTAAGTTCGGAATATGTATGAAAAATAAAAGTATTTTATAATTATTCATACGGACGGGTACTATATGGGGTATAGTATGTATTTTAGCGAACAGAGCTTATAATTATGAAATTATTTAATTAATAAATAAATTAATTAAAATTAATAAATTGAGGTCACAAACAAATAAGAATAATGAAATAGCCAAACAATTAAGAAAATTACAATTGGCATAGCGTTTATCATATTATTTTGGAGGTCACGGCACGAATCCATCTTGCTGGAAAAATAAAATACTAGCTCGACTAGAGAGTAGGGCATGGGCCATGCTGTGTGTCAAAACTTTTAAAACATAGATCAATTTATTATGACAAAATTATTTGTCACAAAAACACCTTTTTTGTGAGGAAAAAAGAAATTCGTCGCATATGTTTTTTGTGACAAAATAAAAAATTCCTCACAATAATCTAATGCAAGGGCCATTTTGTGATGACAATGTGACGAATTTGTTTTGTCACAAAAACTTTTTGTGATGAAATTTTGATTTTTTGTGATAAATATTTTCATCACAATAAATCAATTTTTTTTGTAGTGAATTTAGTATGATAACTTTGAATAATAAAGTTTTCAAATCAATCTCTGATTTCAACACAAATCCAAAACATAAAAAGTAGCAAACAACATAAGATCTATGTATGGAAAATTCTTACTTGAAAATGGTTTTCCCGAACTCAATATCAATCATATGACAAGTGTATTGCACTTGCTAACTGCTTGGTTATTCTTTTTAAATTATCCATTAATTACAGAATAAGTATAAAACACTCATCACGTGATTAACACCAATTCGACTAAGTCAGATCTGGACTGAAATTTCCCCTCATGTACTCAATGAGGAGTGAATTTCACAATATTTGATATAAAATTTTTCGGGTAGACCTTTCTCCCTCGGCTTTGCTAGCTTAAAGAAAAATGGCTCTTGATTTTAAGGTAGAATTTGTTAGGCATATCATCACACGAGTAAAATCGGTTAATCCAAGTTAATTACCAACTGTGCTTTTCGAAAAACCTCCCATGTGAAAAAGAAGAGGAAATTTTCTTTTTCTACCCGAACTATTATGCTTTTTAGATATTTCCTTCTAAATATTATTTTTTTGTCGTTTACAACTTCAATTGTACAAAAATTTGCAAATTACTACACAAGTCTATATGCATGCTAGCAAAATTGGTGACCAAAGTTGTGTCAAATTGAGGACAAAATATATTTTTCACGAGATAATCATGTAAGTGTTTGCATGTCTAAAAAGAAATATTTGCCCTCAGTTAACCCACATGTGATTATTCCCATGAAAATTCGGTGTTTTTCCTTCAAATTTTGACTTTAGTAGCATGTTCCATATCGTAAAAGGCTACAAAAAAAAAATGTTTAGATGGCAATGTTTAAGAAGCATGATAGTTTAGGTAGCAAAATACTTTTCTCCTCATACAAGAAATCGGCACAACGGCTTTTCCAAATGTTCAAAAAAAATTGTACACCACCTTCTTAAGCTAATTTACAAAAAAATATTTTGCTGAACATGTAAATTACCATTGTTCAATTTATTATTTAAATTGACATTTATGTATTTATTTAATTACTTTTCTTTTCTTCTTTACCTGTTTTAATTTCTTCCAGAACATCTTCTTCAAAAACCCACCCCAACACCCACAACATCAGCCTCCACCCACTCTCCGCCACTTGACCTTTCCCTCTAAATAGAGGTTGCAATTGGGCGGGTTGGGTTGAAGCTAAATTTTAAAAAGCGGGTTGAAGATGGATTGAGTTGTAAATAGGTTGGAAATGGGTTTAATATGGTTCTTAAGCGGTTCAATGCATGATTATTGTATGTTTGATCGAGGCAAAAAAAAATCTAAATTATTAGTTCCTATATACTCTTTAAATAATTTTAAAATACTAAAATAAATTAAAATTAAATAAATAAATAAATATATATATATATATATATTTGTTTATGGGATAACTCATTTACAACTCGTGACCAACTCATCTACCACCCATTATCAACATCAACTAAATGAGATCCAACCCAACCTAGTCAACCCAAAATCATGTGAATTGGGTTAGACCCGCGATTCCTAACCCATTTTGCCACCACTACCTCTAAACATTGAAAGCCTTTATGGCAAATTAGTTTTCATAAGGGTTTTCTCTCTCCTATTTCAACGAACACATTAGATCTTAACTTGGATGGAACCCTAAGTAAAACTAATAGATTAATGTTCTCTCTTTACAGATTTTTTTTTTATACAATCAACTCGAAATACCTTATAATTATAAATGTCAATCGAAAAGTCATACACACACACTCAACGAAAGGAGAAGTGGAGAAGATAAGAGAAGTTCTCTATAATTATCATATCAATACAAGTAATCGTATATATGTCTTAGTCTCACCAACAACATAACTCCATTGCTTGATGCAACCCGCCGTCCCGTCCCCTCCTTTGACCACCTTAGCTTCTGTGAAAGCTGTCGGAAATATTTTCACTAGGTCATTCATGTGAAACTTAAAGAAATTATAGAATTTCTCGGCTGGATTCTTTATTGGGGTACTAGCAACGAGGATATCTATCTTATTTGCCATGTGAAAACACTGGAATTGGCTTATTAGAGACTGAGACTTGATAATGTGGCTCAGTATTTATAGTTGCGAGGATGGATCATTAAATTGTTTATATTTAGAGAGTGTTTGGCTAAGCTTATAAGCTCCTCAAAACATCTTATAAGATGTTTGAGAGCTTATAAGATGGTGCAAAGTGTTTGGTAAAAATTTTAGAAGTGGAGCTTATAAGCTCCTCAAATAAGATGTTTAAAAGCTTATAAGCTCTTTTTAAAAAAGTAAGAAGGTAGCAACTTATTTTTTAAGATCTATCAAGTTCCTTTATTTTTAACCAAATTAATTATAATATTATCATTACTAACATCTTATAAGTTATACCCCTTCTTATTTATCCAAACACTTTAATAACTTATTTTTAAAATAAGATCCAACATATTTTAAGTTCCTAAAACATCTTATAAAATATAGGGGCTTATAAGATGTTTTAAATAAGCTTAGCCAAACACCCTCTTACTCGTGTGATGCGACCTAACACCTAATTACACGCGGCGCATCCGTCGACCGCACATCAAAATTGATGTTTTCAACACTTTGGATTCTTAATGTTGGACTTGCATTACAGAATCTGATAGTTTCGATGTTTTGAAAATCTGATCGGACACAGAAGTGACGGTTTTATTGATTATCGATTTAATCAATTTGATCATCGGTTTAATTTGTATGACATTATAAATATGTAATAATTATTAAATTAATTTTTTATATAAAAATCATAAATACATAAAAAAAAATTAAAGAAAGCCCAATAATAATGATTAAAAAACGAACAAAAAAATTGTCAAAATTCTAGTCATTCTTCCTAATTATATCTTAATTTTATAATAACTAATATTTACTATATTTAACAACACTATTTAATAAAAATTCATGACAATGCTTCCAAACTATATCATTCATTTGACGAGTATTTAGACTATATTGCGCCATTAATGGCCATGAGCTTGATCCTGCAGCTGGTGTGGATTTTGAATCTTCTATTTTTTTCTGCTATTGATTCTTTTTTTAAAAAAAAAGGATGAATTTTGTTGTTTTTTTTTTTAGGATAAAAAAGGGGAAGAAAAAAGAATGAAAAGAAAAGAAGATGAAGAGGTTGTGTGCTGCTAGTTGACAAACCAAGAATTAAGGAATAGAAGTGTTATATTCTCAATCTTAACCAAAAAAAAAAAAGCTGAGTTTTTAATTTAATTTTTTTTTTAAAAAACTTGACCTGCTGGTTCAAGTGGTTGAACCGGCATCGATTCGATCGGTTATTAGCTGGTTCGGACTGGTTCACACTGGGTCAATTGAGGACTGATTTTTTGGGGTCAACCGGACCGGACAACCCTCCGATTCCTGATCGAACCGGTCAAACCGGCCGATCCAATCTGAGTTTGAAAACATTGGATATTTTAATTCATTAGCAATTTATATTACCGATTATTTTTTTTAAATTAGTATATTTGTTTTTGAATTTTAAGATATAGGAATTATGAAAAATATGTTGTGAAATTTTTAAAATCAATAATCAAAATTGAGATCATTGTAGTCTGTTGAAAAATTAAATGAACCATATAACAAAATAAATTTTGATTAGAAAGATTATATATAAATAAAATTAAATTGATTCATAATTAAATATAAAATGAATAATACAAGAAATTCTAAAATAATTTTGTCCAAAAACGAGGCTGAAAGTTAATGATTGAATTTTAACGAGTGAAAATGGGTGTAATGAACTTTTTGAATTAAAAATTATTTTCGTGAGTTTTTTGAATATAAAAGTTAATTTTAAGGGTTTTTTTTATGACTTCCCTATAACTAATATGAAATCCAAGAAAGTCCAGTTCAAATCCTCTTCTCCATTTGATATTTGGCCTTTTATTGTACCAACTGCATTAAATATCTTTTTGAAAAATTACTTGATTGTTGGTTGCATGCAATAGTCACACACTCATATAAATGCAAATAACTGCATGAATATGACTCCGACTTAGACTCCCAACTTTTGATATTACAAGATTGAATTTCTCATAGTACCCTTCGTAATTTTGTTTTTTCCCAAAGATGCCCCTCGTATAATTTATTTCCTATGAGAGTGGTACATTTCGTCATTTGCTTGAAGAAAAAATAATCAACAATAAAATAGGTTAATAACTAATATTAAAAATTATAATTGAATATAAAATAATATTTGTAGATTTTAATAAAAGAAATAAAACTTATAATTTAAAACTACTAATTATGCATAATTGTCTATTCTTAAATTCAATAATTAATATCATTGACTAAAAACAATTTATTTAAAAGTTCTTCCCCTCGACTTCTTCCAGCTACGATCTCCCCCCTCCCCCCTCGTGTATTTGTGACTGCGTTTTGTGTGTGTTTGTATCTGTTGTGTGTTCGTATTGTGAGCGTTTGTGTGTATGCACGCATGTGTGTTCATGTATGCTGGTGTGCGTGTTTTTGTGTGTGATGGTGTATGTGTGTTTTGTGGTGTGTTGTCAGGTGTGCTTGCGTGTGCTCGTGTGTTTTAAGCTGAGGCGTTTGCTTTACCTTTCTCAAGTGATGAAGATAAGTATGTTGTCAACTTTGTCTGATGCGTATAAAGATTAAGGGAGCAAAAAAGACCTTTCATTAATAATTTATTTTTACTTTTCTTATATTTCGCAAGACATGGTGGAGACTCATTGTTTACAAAAGGCCAAGACTCAATCAACGTACAGGTAACAACATATACTATAATTTACTTTTCGGGTTAGCCCTGTTTGGAGAACACCTATCTAATGTTTGGTTTTGTACTGCAAATACCCCCCCTAATTGTACAT